>PTEX01000163.1:143549-227069 GCA_003342815.1 Eudromia elegans | reverse complement strand
CCTTCCTTCCTTCCCTTCTCCCTTCCTGACTGCTGCTTTGCTTCTGGTGCAGCCTTATTCCTCTAAGAGCAATCACCTTAGAGCGAGGGGTAGCCTATGTCTCACTTTCTGAACACTGGCCAAGTATCAACGGTATTTGCCATTGGATAACAAGTACTCCAGATTTTCATCTTTCAGGATTAAAGGAATTTGATTAAATCCAAGAAAAGGAAAAATTGAAAACAGTGTGAAGTCTGCAAGAGGAGTATTCAGATGCTTTGGGCCACTCTTCCTCATTCAGTGGTTAGTACTTGAATGGAAGCTCAGCTTCAGGGCAGTCATGGCTCAGACTGAAATCTCTTTTTTATGACATTTCAGTTTGCTGGTTGTTATGGACCTGTTTTGGGGCCTGTATGAAGCGGAATCATTCAGGTGACTAATCCATGCTGGTAAACCCACTTCCCTCAGAGCCAACCCTTGAATGGTATTACCTTAACATTAAAATAAAGAGTATCAACTAGAATTACTAGAGTTACATCTGACTTGTTGTGAAATTCATTAACGGCTTGATATAGGGCCCATAGAAGTCTGTGAATCACATTTGAAAGCCAGTTTACAAGACCTCCTTTCCTTCCCCCACTGCCTTGAATATGTATTTACACATTTTTTGGGAGAAATATTAAAGACATTTTCCAAGGCAGGACATCAAGAGTATACATGCACACAGGCTTTCTGCCAGGTTTTCTCTTCAGGCCTATGTAAATGTGATGATTATATATTTATTTAGGACACATCTATGCCTCAAATTAAGCACAGTACAGCTTAGTGTGGATGTATCGAGTCGCTTTCCAGAGCCCACTAAATGCATTAAGTCTATCACATGCTGGAAATAATAACGTCTCCCTCTCTCTAAGCAGTGTCTATTAGCCTGAGCGCTGAGCACTGCAACCAGCTAATGTAGCTGGAACAGTAATTAAGAGCGGGGGCCTGTGTGCACTACACAGTGCAGCTCGCTCCCATTACTGGCCTAGCTTCTTACAAGAATGACCTTTAGCGCTAAAGCAGCATTAGGCTAAAAAGAGACTGCACTAAATAACACACAAAATTTAACAAATAATTATTTAGCAAAGAATAAACACTTCATTATTTTCTACCAGTCCTTAGAGTGCAGTTGGAACTCTATCAAGACGTATAAAACATACTTAGTAGTAGTCTGCCAAAGCAAATAGGAAACTTCTTCCAGACTTTTAATTCTTGACTTTCTTATATTACGCATGGAATTCTCTGTGTCATTCCATCAGAAAATTATTATTTCTCTGTGCAATTTTACAGAGCAATGTAGAGTATAAATTATTACAGAATTAAAGTAGGTTTCAATTTGCACGTCTAGAGGAGGGTTCTCAGTTCTAGGCAGAGAAATCTGCGGGAATCCAGCTTGATAGATGTAGAAATGTTTTTAAAAGATAACTTGAAATTTATGAGCATGTATGTATCCTTGTATTTCCAACTACAAATGCAACAGTTACCCTGCAACTGAATATTTTTGCATCTGAGCAGAGAAGGGAGCAAGATGAGAAAAACTGCAATTCAGAAGATGACATGACCACTTAAACTCAGTTTAAAATCCACGCCCTCAGTCTTTGGAACCTTAAGACAGGGACGTTTGAAATGTAAATTACTCTGTCACTTGAACAGGGCTCACTAGAAATATTTTTGAGCTATTGGTTCTGCATTTGTCTCAAAGAAGAGGTAAAAGCAAAGAGTGCTTTTTAATTTTGTTTTTGATTATCAAGTTTCTTAATCTACACATTCACCATGTAATTCAGCAGTGTTTCAATCTTTGTGAAAAGATTCTAAAGGATTCTTCTAATCTTCCGTAATCCTTGAAAGGCATACTCTTATTTACTAAATCTGCTTGGTGTTTTGATTTGAAAACAGTTCATAAAAATACTGATAAAATAGTTCTTGTTCTTAGCACAGCATAAATGTATAAAAATAAAATGCATTAGGAGCACTAATTTATTTTGCTCTTGCAAATATTGTTGCTATTATACCAAATTGTTCTACATCAAATTTTATCTCATTAACAAAAAAAAATATAAAACAAATGTGATTTTGTAGCACCTCAGGATTTGTTAATGGTCTACTTTTGCTGTCAGTATTACTGCCTCTATAAATAATTGAACACCAGTTCTATATTGGACTTAATGGAGCCTACACAGCTGTAAATCCTGGTCAGGTACATTAAAAAAGTCCTACAAGCATAACTAGGAAAAGAACAGAGAGGCTCCTATTTATTTAAAATCCACATCTGGTAAATTTGAAGAGGCTTTTAAAAACACGGTGTGAAAATATGTTTCTTTTTGATCTTGGTTTAGGGATGTTGGCTTTGTGCTTTTTTCACAGTAAGATGTCGAGTAAGATAATTGACATTCCAAGAATCTCTCCGGCTGAGAATCCTTCTGCTTTAAAATACAGCTGTGTGGCATCTCAAAATTATGTCATTCAGCCTATGTTATTAAGGTTCTTTTGGAAGACAGATTTTAGATTTGATCTTATTCCCACCAGCTTCAGCCTTTGTCATCATGCAGGGAAAGCACATTTCAGATGTATGGGGGGAAAGGCCGCTGTGACAGCATTTTGGCGAGTCCTCGAGGGCCTTCACTGAGTCTTTCTTTCCTCCCAGCAGGACAGGATTTATTTTGCGTGATGAAATGTGGCCTCCCGTTCCCAAGAGGATGACTGTCCAAACTGCTGGCTGATAGAGACAGCTTTGATCCATGCCAGCTCCCAAGGTGTGCCTGGCACCTGACCCAAGCCAGAACCTGGCCCCCTTCTCACAGTCTGCCAACAGAGATTAACAGCGTGCAGCACTTTGGAGCTCCTTAATATTGCTTTAATTAGCAGGTATAACCTCACAAATCTCACCCCCCCAAAATCCTCTTTCACCAGCCAGGTTTCAAACTCCAATTTGTGTTTATTTTAAGCACCAACAAAAACCAAAAAAGCAAAAAAACATCATTTTTTGACAAAACTATAAATGTTTGTTCTGTGGTTTATTTTGAAGTCACAGAACTGACATAGGTATAGTATTATATTGTCTCTTCAAATTGAGTTCTAAACAAAATATTATTTGTTATACTGCTTCAAACAATACCTATTTCAGGGAAACAGTTAACGAAAATATTTGCCTTGTTCCTTTTATTATTCATACACTTTTCTTATCATCCATGTCCTCCTGTAGGTTTCCTTATACAAGCACAGTTGCACAGAGCTGATTTGTGGTTCTTTCTTTTAAGATTATTTTGTCAGATTTATCCAATCTTTAAATTGGAAAGAAACAATAAAAATAAGTAGCAAATAGCTAATATGCCTAGAAATTCAAAGATGACAGTTCATTTTGGGAATAATGGCTGAAATAACAAAGTCCTTCCTATATCCCAATGCTGAATTAACCACAGGAGAGAACTGGATTGTAAGTGTGTACACACAAGTGTTTTGCTCATTAACAACTCTTCCTTGTATAAACCCATGGATATTTTCACCCCACCATCACAGAGTGCAACATGCACTTTCAACTCCATGTGACTAAACAGCCTCCTGGTGGGCAGCAACCAAGCCTGCTCGTGCTTCGCTTCAGGTACTTTGACCTGTTTGGATGTGGGAAAGGAACTAGCCGGAAGATTGTGATCCAGTCTGGGCTTTTGGCCTCCGACACAAGGGCTGTTCCTTGCTCTCACTTTTCTTTGGTATAGGCACAGCAAGCGAGACTCCAGGGATGGTTAATCTTGGTTCATGGAAACTTCCTGGGAAGTAAGGAGAACGCTGTCTAAGGTTAGCTTGCAGTGCTCTGAATACCTGTGTTTTAAGGGTGTTTTCACTATCCTTTAAGAAGGCACAACAACTTGACCAGTTTCTCATCTCCTGTGAAAAAGTGTAGTTTGAAATGCCAGCATTAGTTGGGAAGCCAGAGCCACAGCTTCATGAAGCATTAAACTCTTGTGTGATGGACTAACCTAGAACCCAGCACTCACCAAAACGCTTTTGGTAGCAGGGAAGCTCTCTCCAGAATTTCCTCTGCAGAGCTCTGCAGTCATGTACAATATTACACTGAAGCAACACGGTTCAAATATGGTTAATATGCACATGGTAAATAAAAACCAAGGAAACCTATGTAGTCAACTGGCCTAAGATTGCACTTCTAGACAGGCTGGTACAGCAGTGTTAACAGTCTAAGAGTAGACCATTTAGCACTTTCAAAGCTTGCCAAACTGTACTGAAAATATCCAGGCTCTTTAACATATGCAATAAGGATCAAAAATAAAACAAACCATGGTGTCTAGCAGCTGGTATTTCATAGGTGAGTAAAAAGAACTAAACTAAAATGCTAGCTGTTGACATGATGTGAGACACAATACTGCCTGTAGTCAGATGGAGGGGGTAAGCCCGCCTGGTTCTGCTGAGGTGAGTGGTTTTGTGCTGATTTATCCCAGCCCGTGTGCTAAGCCTGACATATCACCCACAGAAGTGAGATGTGGTGGCTCCAAGTTGTTTCCATGGGGAATCACAGAAGGATTGAGGCTGGAAAGGAGCTCCAGAGATCATCTAGTCCAAACCTCCTGCTCAGGCAGGGACACCTAGACTGATGCCACTGATATTGCCCATATCACAACAGCTCCTTGCTGTGAAGCTCAGATGATAAGCTGGAGCTGATGTTGAACACTTCTCAGGCTGACAAAGGCAGCGATGATGTGCCTGTCACCCACCCCATGGTGGCTCTGCCAAGAGTGTTACCACCTCACTCATTCTGAACATGGTGCGGGCAGGGTGCACTCTGCTCCCACACGGCCCTTGTGGCACGTCCAGCATTTGGACCTGAGTGTGTAACTCTGCAGAAACCTACTGAGAAAAATTAAGGGAAAAGACCAGAGATGAAGTGGTCTTCCGAAAACCAGTGAAGCTAAATGATGTTCAGGGGGAAGCAGCTGGGATGGCTCATGCTGGCACTGCAAAGCTGCATTTCTGTGCAGCTTCAGCAGCTGAGGCCCTATGACCTGCCTCTCCGTTTTAATGCCTGCAGCTGAGAAGCCACCATGGACTGGAGACTTCTTCCCTCATAGTACAGTCAGATGGCACGTGAGGGAGAGCAGGTCCCCAAGCACTGTTGGAGCTTTGAAAGCCATTTTGATTTATTCAGGCTGGTTTGATGCATCTTGTTTCTATGTCTTTATATCGGAAGGTCTGACTTCAGTGGTCCCCACAGCGTCCGTTCATTCCTGCTGCCAAAATGCGGTGTTGCTCTCTTCTCATCCTTATTTCAGTACAAATCAGAATATTGGAATAATTTGGGTTAAAATATTTGTGTGAAAATATATTTAGCCTGTATTATTTTCAGCCTGTATGATTTGACCTGTGTAATTCATATTGCTATTCCATAATCATGTGGTCTGCCTTATCTGAAAGGGCAGAAAATAACTCCAGAGCAGCAAAGCTAAATGGTCAGCAATGAGAACTTCTTTATCCAGTTTTGTACCTCAGGAAGAATGGAAATAGATTTATTATTCTGCATGTTTTTGCAAAAGAAGAAGGAAAGTCTTCTGTCCATTTTCCCACTGGCCTCACTGTAACGTCAGACTATTATCCTAGACTGCTGCTCTTGATAGGTTAGAAAGACAGTGAAGGTTTTTACAGACAGAATGTTTCCCACTTACAAAATTAAACATCTGGCTTTTCCAGTGATTTCACACAAGTTATGTATCTGTAATATATATATATGCATATACTCATGCAAAAATACGTACAATGTTATATATTTACATACATATTTATACACACATAAATTTACACATACATATATACACATATATTTTTCCATACACATACACATATAGAGGGCAGAGATACACATCACACACATGGAATGCCTTATTCAGCCCTACTTTCTATTAACCATTCTTGATTTTTTCTCTTTCAAATTTTGAAAAGAACATGCTATTTTGGGGGGCCACTATTAGCAGTATGAGTTCATTTTTTATTCCTCCAGATTTCTTGGATTATCCACTTAGAATCAGAAATTAAATGTATTAAATGTAATTCACATTTTTAACATGTAATCGACTTTGCAGACAATTAAAGAAAATACCATACAGTTTAGACATTTGGATGAGGCTTGGCAAAGCAAAGCAGAGAAATATCAAGTCACCCCAGTTCTCTCTCCGTTTATCTGTATTTCCACTGCTTCCCTCTGACTCATTTCTCTCACCAGTGAAGCAGTGCCTGTATCTCCGGTGCTTACAGCCTTGGCATTCCGCAGAAGCCTTTTGTAATCTCAGCTTCCTTGCTGCAGTTATTCATCTTTGCTTCACTGGTTTCTATGTTGATTCTTGTTTTTTAAAAAAAGACAAAAGCCACATTGCACCAAGAACGTGTAGGACAAGATATTTGCTCTTCTTGGCACAAAGGGGTTTAGGCTATCACTAAAAAGAATTCTTATCAGCCTTAACGACCCTATAACCAGCATTTTTTTTTTTCTTATTCCCTCAAAACTCTGCCTTTCAACTGTTACCTGATGAGTTTTTGAGCAATTCTCTAGAATTTCAGTGCAGGGATCAGCTGACTTTTCATGTCCGAATTCTCAGGAGACTTCAGCAAGGATGGGAGCGAGAGCACTGAGCGTCCTGCCCAGTACACTTTGCTTGGACATCAGGTCAAACCCAGGATTATCACTGAGCTTCTGGTCCAAAAGTGCAGATCTTCACCCACAGACTCTAAAACGTTCTGCCCCAATAGTTGGAGAAACTGCGTGTTATAGGTGAACTGATTCTTTCATCTTTTGATCAATATCATACATAAAGTTCAATAAATCCAAAATGGGGTATGTAAAGCTATTCCTGCTCTTTTATTCTTTTTTGAAGTCTGATGACAATAATAAAGTATATACTGATAGTGTTTATACCTAATCTGTGTGGTATACAAGAATTCATTCTGAGAGCACGCTGGAGCACTGAGATGTTCTAGCAGAGGAACCATTCTAACAGAGGACCTGTAGAATACAGAGGAAATATCCTGCTTGATCTGCAATGCTTCCCACTCATCTCCAATTTCTGAATCAGAACTAATTCTAATTATTCCACATATCATTTTTAAGACAATAAGACTATTCAGCAACCTTTGGAAAAATATATGAACAAATGTATAAAGCACAATTCAATAGTAGCGAGTGATTTTATCTGAAATTCACAGCTACTGCACGCTAAGGTAATATATTCTGTTTACACAAGGAATGTGATTACACAGCTACCATGAGCCATGTGTCTAAAGGATAAATTCTAAATAAAATGCCTGTACATTTTCATCAGATCAGATTAAGTAGGGTGAATAGCTCCTAAGGCTAGATAATAGTGTTTGTTTTATTACTAGTCATTTGTACCACTGATGCCAATATTCTGTAATATTTCAGATAAGTAACAGCAAGCATCTGGCAGCAAGCTGGCAATTAAAGTGCATGCTGGTTTTAGACATTTGCTGTGAGAGCTGGGTTTGATTCTTATCCCTTTGAAACGCATTATATCCTACAGTGTCTTCAGAATAAAACATTTCCTACAGTTCAAAACCATCGGTGAGCTACTGATGAAGAAAACAGGTTATATAAATAAAATGAGTGTGGTTTCAATTTATTTGAAGACACTGAATACTGTTGTTAATTAAAGCTGTAATTATTTAATTTCACTGATAGGATCCAAAATAGCAAGTGGTTAAATATTTCATAATTTAAACAGGGTAATTCATTTGCCTTTAAATTGCTTGTAAGTTGATTAAAAAAAAGAAATGTGTCTAAGAAACACAAAGGAGTTATCAAAACAAGGAAGAAGTACAGGATTAAAAGATTAAAAGAACAAAATTTCTCTTCAGGATCCTTGAAACTATCCTTTTCCATCTGACATTAATCTATAAGACTGTATGAAAGGACTGCTAGGATGGAGTACTTTACAGCCAAAACACATTGAGGTTTGATGCTTGGGAACAACATATCTGATAGGGACAGTGCCAAGTCAGTCTGTAAGGGAAGAGTTTTGGTGAACGTGCCCAAGCATGAGGAGTTATGTGCACTAAAAATACATCATAAAGAATGTGACCATAGATGTTCTCATTATGTGAGACTCTGACTCTTCCATGAAATGACAAATTCTTCTTCTCAGCATTATCAGCATGAATTACGTTATCTCAGCGTGAATTTCATGTGCTATGTGACAAGTATTTCCTTTTAACCTTTCCCTTCCCTTGTTCATGTATTCTCAGAAAGGGCACGTAAGAGTCCTTTGAGTTCTCTGAGTTACCTTCTCTGTATCATATATTATAATAGACAGAGGTGGTAGAGTTTCCTATTACTATGTTTGCTTGGTATTTCCTATTGTAAAACCCTGGTTTTGGTTACTTCTAACCTTTTCAGATATGAATGCTTCAGGCAACTAAAATGCTCTCAGTTCTACACGCCTGCCTTAAGTGGATTTATTTTACAAGATTTCAGGCAAAGCAGATTAGCAGCTTCTGAGAAAGAAGAAAGCAAACAAATGAACTAAATTGATTTTTAATGTTAAAAAAAATCTATAAAATTGTTTAGGGAGAAATTTAAAACCTGGGTCTTCTGACATAGAGCCCTGGAACCTATGGGCTTTCCATAAGATATATATACCTTTTGCCACTGTGGGAAAATATGTGAAAATTTGCCTATCAGACATTAGTCTGAGGAATTTCTATTATTTTCATGTTCAGTAAAGGTCTGGCAGCTAATGGGCCCTCTTGCCTTTGAATATCCACCCTCTGACAGCTGCTCTGGCAACCAGTCAGCTCTCCCTCCCTACAGAGTGTTATTCATCCCCTCATAGCTCCTAGTCCAGATCAGACAGACGTAGAGATGAGTAATACCAGAGTGGGGACACTGATGCTGGGAGTGGAAGAAAGCCCAGCCAGGGAGAGAATGAGCTGGCTCAGGAGGCCGGACATAGTGCGCACATCTGACCCCTCCTTTGGGCAGTCCCTGGGCCCAGGTGTGGAAGGCAGGAGTGTGGCAGATATTTCTGGGTGTTAGGTGATCCTGGAGACTGGCAGGGAGGTTGCAGGGATCACCTGATGGGTCAGGAGTCTGGAGTTGTAATCGGAAGTGTGAAAGGCAGAAAATGAGACTGGAACATGGCAGAGAGACCTTTACTACCACAGGACAGTATGGAGAGGACTGGGCAAAAGCCCATGAAAGTGGCGGGCCGAAGGGTGGTGCTCAGTGATCCAGCTCTCCCTGGAAGCACGGATTGCAGCTGAAGACCTGAGTTTCACCCATCCTGGGTTTTTAACTGACAGCAAAGAGACTCCTGTTGGAGTGTCCCAGTCCTGCTGTGGTGACCCTTGTAAAGCAGGAGTCAGCCCAAGAACTGAAAATGTGTGAAAATCCCGGCACAGGGAACACACTTACAGCATTTTGATCTGTTATTCTGCTAACTCAAATGCTTATCCATGGGGAGATCTAAAGATACATCCTTGCTGACAGTCTGTGTGAGGATTACCAGTGGGGGAAAAAAAAATAAATTCATATTTCCTTTTCTAAAACCCAAGAATTACATGATGAGGCACCTATGTTAGAACAATATTGCACAAACAAATGAAGTGAAAGAATAGAAAACAAGCACTTCAGAGCTAGGAAATGCTGGATCCTAGCTTGTCAGTGCAAACTGATTTCATCCTCCTTGTGCACGCTGTTATGAAGTCTTTAGTTACACAGTCAGTTACCATTTTAGCCAGATGTCACCTCCTTACTCGAAGCACTCGCTTAAAGTGTTTTAGAGATTAAAAGAGGGCATGTAGTAGAAGAAACACCTCTTTGCAAGATCTCTTCTCCCCATTTGCTGGAAAAGCTGCATAGAATCACAGGGGAGTATAGGAGGGAAGAGGGCGGTGTTGAGATTAAGGCAACCCAGTGATGCCGGGAAGAATCCTCTCGAGTTCTTGCTTCTCAATAGGGCTCCTGTGTAAGATTAGGTAGAGCAGCTGGTGAAACTTTTACACATGGTCAAAACGGTATGCTCTATACTCTCTGTGATGTGTATTTTGAGACATTTGGGTCTGATTTGTCAAAGCACTAAGCACTGAAAGTTGCCATTTGAGTTAAGATGTGTTATATAAGGCTCTGAACGAGTAAAGTCCAAACTGTCTCTAACTGAATACTCAAAATTCAACACAAAAATTATTTCTTTTTTTACTGTAATAGCTGTGTATCAGCTTCCTCTTTGCATAATGGAACCCTATTCATTTATTGGTACTGTAACAAAATTACAAATTATTGACAGATCAGGCAGCAATTGGCACCATGGGTAGAAAGGAATAATTTTGCCTTGGATGTGTGGTTTGAGCAGCTTGCAGGAGGAAAAACACAGAGTTAAAACAGTGAGGAAGGAGAACAAAATACAGCAATGAAGAGCTGCTAAAAAAAGGTAAGGTGTGCAGAAAAACAAAACAAAACAGAACAGAGTCATGTAATTACCAATGGTTGGTATGTCCACACTGTGATCCTTACTGCAAATGCAGTCAAACAAATGTATCCCTAAGCCAACTTTGTAGTAGTTACATCAGCTACCCGGAGCAGTCTGGTCACAGATCCATAAAAGTCAAGGAGGGCTGCAGAGCCTTCCCGAGCAGCTGAGGAAACCCCAGAGAGCTCCTCCGAGCTCCGCGCTGCGGCGCCGGTCCTGCTGCAAGAGCTCGTGCCAAGTGATGTACAGCAGTGACTGCATTGCAGGCAAACCTGGGGAGCAGAGTGAAAACGTGCCAGCACCTGCGTTCAGCCTCTTCCTCCTGACTTTGGGGTGTTCGACACTGAGCTCCCAAGGTTATTCTGTTTCTAAAGCTCCCTGTGTGTGTAAGGGCGGTGCTCCGCCGTCGTCTCTCTGAAACGAACAGGCTCAGTCTCCTCAATATGTCATTGGAAATCTCACCGTGGTAATTTTCACAAGCTGTTCTTGAATGTCCTCAGTTTCTGATCTATCTTTTGAAGAGAATCACCTAACTTAATATCCCAGAAAGGGCAGCAGCACTGATTTATAGTCCATACATAGCGTATTGCTGTATAGGTGTCTGCTGAGCTGCTTTATTCTGTTCCCTCCTCTCCTCTTTTTGCAAATCCATCTACACAGAAGAATTCACAGGCCATGACAGAACTGAAACAAATTTTCGCATCCTTGAAAAGACCAAGACAAACAGCTGAACACTTTTTGGTCTGCAAAAGTTCATGGAAGGATGGGAAGGTTGTTGATTTAAGCATACTATTCCAGCTCTCCTCCAGGTTAGACATTTGCACTTAAAACTTGGAGCTAAAATAAATGACTGTGAATTTTGAGGCCTTGAGATTGTGACGTTTTTGTCAGGAGAAAGAGGTACTTTTAAGCAGCAGAAAACCAGAAAACTGTCATCCAAACACATTTCAGAAGAAGCAAAGCAGAAAACTACCGCCTAAACACATTTCAGAGTAGTCTGTCAGTTTCATAAACAGTTCATTTGCTTGTGAAGTATCAAAGTGCACTGCAAGTTCATTTAGCTGGAGAGGTAATAAAATCTTCTCTGTCATACAATAAACTGCATTCTATCACTTTTCAGAACATATACTTAAATATAAGGGAGAAAAAAATAGGTGTTGCACTAGTGCTGCACCTATACCAAAGAACAACCAGCTCCTTGAGTTTTGATAAAATCAGTCAAATTAATCTATTCCTAAAATAGTAATTTCTAAGATTGATGCTGTACTTGCCAGTCTCATTTGGCACAGCATGGAAAAGATGGTCTATTTTGGCAGTGATGTCTGTGGTGGTTGCTGCTTTCTGCAGCCAGAGCAGCCCATTTACCTCTGAGATGTGCTCAGGGGTCGGAGGTCTGAACAGCTTTAGCTGTCCCCGTCACAAGGCAATTTGGCACATTTTACATGATACGGAATATGGGTGCTGGGAATTCAAACCATACCAAACTACCATCAAAATTTCTTCCTCACCTAAAAGGAAGGCAGGGACTGCCTTTCTTCATGTTCTGCTAAAGAAAATAATGAAAAACTGTGGGAACAGAGCGTGATTCAAGATTGCTTCAGAAAGAGAGAGACGGATGGGATTGTTCAGCTGATGGGATTAAAAGATTTACTGTTTTTAGGCAGCAGAGAGGAAAGCAACAGGGAAAACTTCTCTGGCCTATTTTAGATGTCTGTGCTAGCATGAGATGCCTCACATCCTAGAAATGCTTGCTTCTCTCCATTGATTGCAAAGGAAGTCTAGGCACAGAGCTCCAATCTGGGAAATTAAGAAGCTGCAGGCATCTGAAGCCAGCTGATGCTCACTCTGGAAGGCATTGCGTTTCCTTCCTCTCATAGGCATGGTGAGCAAGAAAAGCACTTGCTACACCACACTGTACGGGCCGTGACCAGACTGCTCACCGCACCCTCCTAGCAAAAATGGCAGAGTTGGAGGCAGAAGAGCTTGGTGAGCAGATAAACTGTTCTTAACCTGAGCCCAGAGCAGCAAACACAAGGGAAGAATTGCTAGCCGTGTGTGAAAAGAAAGTATCCTCCCTGCAAAGAGTAATTCTGATCACAAGGTATCTTTGGAGCTCATGTGGTCCAACGTCCTGCTCAAAGCAGGGCCACTTTCTCTCTGCTTCCATCCTAGACGAGAGTTTTACAAGAAGTAACTCTGGAGCAGTAACCTAATTTTACTGTGTGATCTAGATATGCCATAAGACCACTGGAAACATTGCAATCAGATGAAAATCTTTTTCTCACTCCAAATTAGCTCTACTTAAGTTACAGTGGGGAAAAAAAGGACATTTTTCTGTCTATATATTTGTATATAATCTCAGAAAAAACTCAGGCTAGAAAATATTTTTAAATCTTACCTCTGCCTTCATTTGCAATTGCTGCATGTAAAAATAGTGTGTCACAGTTTGTACCTGATCATACAACAAAATCGGTATTATTCAGCATGTCACCACTATGATTTTCAGGCACAAACAACATTATTTCTTAGCTTGTTCAAGAACCTGTATTTGGAGTGGCTGAAAGATGAGGATACCCTGTAATGCAGAATGAATAGTAATTATAACTGGGAGTAAATCAGAAAGTGAATACATAATAATTGCATTCTTCTGTTCATCATTAAAAATAAAGCCTTTCTTGAAAGATATTTGAAAAGCTATTCAGTGTGGTGGTTTGAAAGATATAAGTCCTTTGAACCTATTTTAACAAAAAATTGAGAAGCAAATATTCTCTGCACAATCTAAGACTTCAGCTAAAGCACTGCAGAACATTAACTTAAATGTAAAACACTCACACTGTCAATCCAGAAGTGCTAAATGACAATACACAGAGTTGTTGTAAAGAGTCACACAGCCGTATAAAAGCTGTGAAGTGCCATTATAGCTTAATTAATCTTCTCCTAAAGTGGATGGACAATTCACGGTTTTAACATTAAGCACACTTTAAAGACTTACAGTTCTGGAGAATAGAGACTCACCAGAGTTTTGTGAAATGTTTCTAGTCCATAGAGAACATGAGGGCGCAGATGAACTTTATAAGGGTTGACGTTCTTTTAATATTGGTAAGGTTCAAATAAAAATTCAAGATCTAAGATTGACAGACTGTGAAAGCAAATGTATTTTGGGATATTTTTTCTGGAGGACTGACATAATGTGTTTCAAATGGTGATTAAAATAAAAAATTGAAAGAAAAAAAATCATGGCAAAGAATGTGTACATTTTAAGAAGAATATAATGCACCAATAACCAAAGGGTGTCTGACATATTGTAAGAGATATAGCTTTATTAATCTCTGAATATGTACACTGTTCTGCTTCTAACCCTTCCTCTTATCCCTCTTCCAAGTCTTGGAGTAAATCGATTACAAGTATCACTTAGTCTGAGGAAATGAGGGTTTTTTTTTCTAATCTAGTAACTTCAATTGTGGCTAATTTATTGAATACAACAGAAAAAATCTACAACTGCATGCATAGCACATAAACATTAAGTGTTGACAAATTTATAGTTGTCATCTTAATATTTAGTATTTTAGAGGAGATGATGCAAGAGCGCAGAAAAGACTGAGATGCCTTGAGTGTTTTCCATGCAGGAGGCTGGCCTCCTGCCTGGGGAGTTAAATCATAATTAAGCTGCTGCTTGGAACATGCAAGAAATCTCTAATTGCAGTTTGATCAGCCTCAATAGAGAAGATTAATGCAGCCCTTAGTGTTACAGCAGTGACAAGATTTCCTTGGGCTGCCAAATTGTGTCATTCTGGTTTGGAATATGTTTTATTATATTAGAAAGATACTGCAAGAACAGTCCCTCAAATCTAATGGAAAGTTATGGCAGATTTATATCAAGGTTCCTAAAACGATGTTCTTTCCCAAGTGAGGAAAGCCATTGTTGAGGAATAAATCACAACCACATTTTATGTTATCTCATAATGATAACCTTAATTCAACTTTGAACTAGTCAGCCTCAGATTAGTAGGACAAGGTATGTAAAATCTGTTTGAATTTGCTCCCTAATTTATGATAGAGGGTTAAATAAACCCTCTGCAGCTGGAAAGATGCTTTATAGAGCAGACACTGAAATGCCTTTGCTTTTCTTACCCCTAAAGATGGACACAGGTAACTTTGCTAAGTCCTCGAGATCTAACTTAATGACAGACCTTTCATGTCACAAGACTTTTATGAATATTTAAAATTATGTCTTTCAAAAACCAACTTAATAAAAGGTCAATATCAAAAGTAGTATTTCTTTCCACTCATTCAGTTATGTTTGATTTCAAATTAAGAGTACTGCTAACCTCAAATACTTTTAAGGGGTAAGTTCATTTCCTCCAAATCAGGAGGCTTTTGAAAATAAATAAAGCTCCTTTTCTTCCTTTCCTGCTTTCTACTATCCTTGAGAAACATTCAGCCTTTCAGACCCTCTTCAAAAGCTAGGATGCTTGAAACCTCTTTGGTGGTGGAAGGCAGGGAGAATGAAAGCTGAGATTCTCACATCATCACTGGTAGCTCAGAGCAGGGCATCTGCAATCCAGTACTGCACAGCTTACTTTCAGTATAACAGTGAGATGAAAGTATTCTACGCCCAGATCTTGCACTTCCTGTCCTTTACAAATTTAGGTCCACGTAAGCGTCTGGAGCTCTCAGGTTGTTTATTCTAGGAAATTAAATATTACCGGAGAAGCTACCCAGACACAGAAACCAGATCTGCTATAAATTACTGGAGTGGTTTCTGCTATGTTTTTGCCCTGAGCCATTTAGCGCTCTCCTGGATAATTCCCAAGCACCTTGATGGAGTTAGGAGAAGCCATTCCCAAAAGGCAGTTGTGATATGACCACTCTGTCTGTCTGAGAAGAGAAAAATAGTTTCATGGGTTTGTGCCTGTTTGTATCAATGTCAGAAAAATGTGTCAGGAACTTTTAGGAGAGCACAGAGATAGACCAGGGTTCAGGTGGCAGCAAGGCAGTGCCTGTTCTTCTGCCCTTGAAGTAATTTAGTTGTCCTGTTTCACAGCCTACAAACAGTGGTGGGAATTGATTTTTGTATTCTTAATGAAAGACTGTTTTAGGGTGGGAAAATAACAGTTTAAACTGGCAGATTTTACCTCATCTGCAGTGAGTCTATGGCCACACCAGCAAGCAGTGCAGAGCAGCTGGGTGTGGGCAGTGTCTCTTCAGAAGTGTCCTTGCCCTGAAGCTGTTGCCCATGGCCTCAATCCCCTCTGAAGGGCACCGTGTCCTGCATGGAGATCCTGCTTCCCAGAGCGCACCCCCAGCTGGGTCCCCAGCAGTGCCATGTGCCTCCTCTGTTTGAAAGATATTTTTCCCAAGGATCTCATCACGTTTCTCCTTATATGTCCCTTTTTTCCTGTGTCCCTTACGTGTCCGTTTTTCCTCTCTCCCAAGTGCCTACCACCTCTTCTCAAACAGCTTTGGGTATGACCCGCCATGGGTCATTTCCATTCATTCTAGAGCTGGCTGTGATGGGAGCAGGGCAGCCCTTGGCCTCCTCCACATGGCCCCCTGCCACCCAGACCCTGCCACTTGTGCCCAGCACAGCTGCCTGGAGCACCTCTTCCACCTAGTTCCACTGAGAGGAAGCCCATTCATGTGCTCCAAAATGCACCCTGTAGTCATAGGAGAAGGAGACAGAGTTAGGAGATTTGTCTCAAAAAGTGCTGTCCCGACATGTACTAAAACACTAATGCAGATATACCCTGAGGCAGATTTTAAAACAGTTAAAACATCCCTTTTCTTATCACATACCAGGAAACTCCTCATGCTTCCCCTTCCAGCCCTCCTCAAGGGCTCCCTGTTCCTGCTGCTCTTCACAGCCGTGAAGCAGAACTAAAATGTCCTGACACTCTATTAAATAACATTATGTCCTCAACCATGCAATCATCCTCACGGGAAAATAAGTGTATATTCTTGTAGTCAAATGTGATGAAAAGATATGTGGAGTTTTTGTTTAGCATTTGCTACAGATGCTCTGATTCTTTCTAAGCTCTGATTCTTTCTAAGACTGACTGTGATTCTGGGGATATTCCTGTCTGGGGATAGCCTTTTGGCACATTCATTTGCACTATTTCCAGGAGGGCTGGGATGCACCAGGCATGGGCTGCTCTCATGGTTTCCTTCAGCCTTTGCTGCCGCCTAGGCACTGGCCATGGGCCACTGAAAGGGGCTTCCCATGCACACATTCACTATCAATGGGCGAGTGCAAGAAATGCCAAGAAAAACAACATGAGGCAAATTACACCTCTGGTATCCTCACACCATATTTCACATGCATTTCTTTAGCCCAGACTCCGCTGCAGTTTCCTGGAGAGAGGCATCGAGAAATACTGCATTTCTGTAGTATCCCGAAGGCTATACAGAAGCTTTCTGCTTGCTGTAAAACCTGTAATATCCACTTCTATCATGCCCTTATTAATTTTTCCTCTTCTGAGGAAAAAAATCAGAGGTTTAACTGAATATCACTTATGTTGTTATTATTGCAGTTCATCTGGGATTTCTTTAGCTGTTTTATTAATCTTCAATTTACCTTACTGCAAAATGTGCTTAATAATAGATGTGTCCATATGCATGTCCAGATGTAGGCATTACTTATCACAGTTTGTGACAGCTAGTAACCCATCCCCTCCGTATGGCTTTTTGGATCAATCTCTGACTTTATCCTCAGTTCCCCAGAGATTGAAAGTATTTGACTGCAGAACAAGCTAGTTCATGACTTCAGATGTCCTTGATATTTCTCTTTGTGAATCCTTGTATTTTTGGGTGACATGAGGTAGACAGAAAATACAACAGAAATCCAGAAGAAGTGAAGTGAGTGCAAAGAACAAGATATTAGGAATAGATCTGTCTGTTCCTCCTGAACAGAAGGAAACAAAGATATTGGTAAGACAAGAAAAGTAAGGCATAAGGACCATGAAGGGAAAAACAAAGATGGGAAGAGAGTGAATCAGGAATAGGCAGAGGGAGCAGGTTTACATAAAAGAAATAAGGGAAGAAAAGACATCAGCAGTTTTAGGGAGTTAATTTTTAATATGAAATTTTGTTGTCTACCTAAAGACAATATTTTTCAGTGACATAAGCTAAGCATGCACAACTACCACTTCTTAAACATACGCTAGCATTCTCTGCGTGTATGTGTGTTCCCCTTGATCGCCAAACCATGAGAATCTGAGCAGTGGCCTTATTATAATTATAATTATATATATGATTTTATATATAATGTATAATATATACAGTATATCAGATATCATATGTAATATATGGTATCTATATAGTATATCATATATTATAAATAGTAGATCATATATATTTTAAACATAATTAAAGCTATAACTCTCATTAAATTCTTCCTTTATATTTATTAAAATCAAAAGCTGGCTGCCTGTAACCATTAGCACCTTTGCTTAATTTCTAGTTTGCATTTACTCGGTAATGGATTTGTTTTTTTCCTGAAAAGCATTTACACAGTTTATTCAAATGAGTGTTTATTTTCAGTGTTTACTAAGTGACAAATAACATAGAAGATTTTTTCAGACAGATTAATAAAAGGAAGCTTCTTTGGGAAAGAGAGTGATAAATGGCACTGTGCATAAGTGAAAGATGAGCTGACAAAGCTCAGAATGATAGTGGTTCTTTTTAATGTCTTTGCACACCCTTCTTTAAGCACAGCTCTGGACCAGACTATTTTTCTTTTCAAGTTGAAATCAGAGATCTATTGAGATGATACATATTCTAGCTACATGAAAAAGCATTTGTGATTATGGTGCATTCAGCAGGGATCTCTTTCTGCAACGCTAAAGTTATTCTCTCTTCCAGAAAGACTTATTTGAAAGTTAAATAGCAGTAAAGTGAAATCATGATGCAGTCTGGGGCTGTAATAGAGTTCTTGCTTGTGCCTTTAAAAATATATATTTATTTAAACTTGTGGAAACAATGTCATTTAAAGTCATCTTTCAATAATGACAAGAAAGGAGTGACTTGTGAAAGATTGATTTAGTAGTTTCAAACAATCAAGACATGACGAGGTTGGCTTTGAAGCTCAAAAGGGGTACTTGCTGAGTCGAAGATATACTTGATGTGGTGCTTGTAAAACAGGAGAGTTAAAAGTGGGCATATCTTCCATTTGAATTTCATGCTCGGTCTCCTGCCTTCGTTGGCATCATGGGTACCTACCTCAACCACAAGGGCAGGTCATGACACAAACATAGTTGTATCAGGTGGCTACAGAAACTGGAGATCCTTCCTGGACAGGGTCCAAAGCAGAGTGGGACAAAATGAACAACTCTGATTCCATCAGCTCAAGAAGCCTGGATCCCAAGGACTGGGAGACTCCTTGGGTGAAGCTGGAGGGAAGCTGAGTCCCATCTGAATCTCAGGTACGCTGGGCAGGCATGGGTAGCTGTCAAGGACCCAGGGGTTTGGCTCAGCTGTCCTATCCATGACAGGTAGAGAGAGACAGACAGACAGAGAGATAGGCAGACTGCCTCTCCTCCCCCTCCTCTATTACTCTCTTGGAAGACTCTGATCACTGACAGAAAAGGTCAAAGCAAATCTGTCATGATAAAATAAACATGCCATGCACATTTTAAAATTCAGTGCTACACGAGCTGCTCAGTAGCTGCAGTGGTCATTGCTGCTGCTGCTGCACTCTTTTGTGTTCATGTTTTTTTTTTCTGTGCAAGACTTCGCCAGGTCTGCTCAGAGAGTTGCTTGCCTGTGTTCATCTACGTGCTCCCGTGCTGCCTACTTGCAGTGAAGAGATCCTGAGACTTAGGTGGGAAGCTCTGCTCTGTCATGCATGTCTACAGGTTGCTCCCTGAACATGCTTCCAAGACACTCATATCTATGGTATGGATGGGAGAAGTCTGGCTATAGATTATCATGCAGATCATGAGCCTGACCAGGACAGAGGGGTGTAATGGCCTCCCTTTGCACCATTACCATATAGTTTATTTTTGCGTTAGGAGAAATTCTCTTGTTCACCTGCCCAACTTAAAAGTCAGGTTCTCCAGGTCTCAACCATTATATTCAGAGTTTCTACCTCAAGAAATTAAGGCAAATGCTAAGAAAGAGACCACACAGACCTTTATGCCTGATATATTCCATCCAGTCAAAACAACCACACAAAAAACACCAGTGCATCTGGAGAGGAAAAATACTCTTTATCTCTCTTTTTTAGACACATCTACAAGGTGATATAAACATCTAGGGTATGTTGTTGACACAGCTAGCTGGTGTTTGCAAGTCACATATACGTGATCCTGGAGATTCTTCTTTTGGTACAGATATACTTTGAGAAGACAGAGATGAAAACAAAAGGCATGCAAAGAAAAAGCTCTTGAAGATACCAATAAAACCCAGTAATGGCCCATTAAACTTCTTCAGATGACTGGAACGCAAATTTTCATGCTTGAGCTCCTGGAAAGTGCCCTGATACATGATAGTTGATGAAGGCATAAATTTACCTTTATTTTAATGATCAGCAGGTGTGATGTTGAGAGTACAGTGTAGCTCAATAACACATTAAAAGTGAATGAAAGGTATTCCTAGTGTAGAAAGACAGGGTTAAGGATTTCACTTGTACAGATCGTGGAACTGAGGAAGTGATCATCCACCACTATTTCCGTTAGGCAGAGAAATTCCTTGAGGATCTCCTCATATGGCATTTCTTCCCTCCATTAGCAGGGGAGATAAGCTCTTTAGGGAAATTTGAAGAGTAGGTCGGTAAATGGCAGCAATGGCACCATGTGAAATGTTGCTGAAGAATTTTGAATAGATGCCTTTCTAAACAGATGTTTACATGGTATGGTGAAAACAAGAAAGCTACAGGTATACTGGGCTGATATCTTACTTACCTTAACTAAAAAACTCCTGGTAGATAACGAAGGAGAAAAGGCAGAAACCAGGAATCATTATGAGGAGAAGAGAATATATGGAGAATATATCAGGAATCCTCTTGAAACACGGGTCATGGAGGAGCTTTATTAGAGTGGTCCTGCTATAGTGAGAGCCCGTCCCATTTGGGGATACTCTAAGAATAGAACAACAGAAAGATAAGGTTAAAAAATTGCTATCTGATGAATATTTTGTAGCTGCAGTCCCAGTCTGGGGTTTCATTTGAGAGCATCATTAGCAGCTGCAGCACTTGGGAAACCTGCTGTGTGGGAAAGGTTCCGATTAACACTGAATCATTCGTCCTCTGCCCATCATTGTCCCTTGCCATAAGGGTAGTGGGGAGCAATAAACAGCCAGCTCAGTGTAGGTGGCTCTCATTTTTAGTTAACTGGAGGCTATTGAAGAGAAGAAAAAGTGAATCCCAGCTGAGAATTAAACCACATCAAGTGAATATATGGCTATAAAATGCCAGTAGCTGCTGTAGTCAAAAGAGCGAATACCAGTTTGTTCCAGTACTGAAGAAGGAAGAACAAACTCTCATTATTCAATCTCAGCTGAGTCAGTTCTTTCATTGTTGCTGTTAAATGAATCATTGCTCTCATTTTCTACTTTGTCACAAGTTTGGGTTGTGTTTTGGACCTTTTCTTTTTTTTTAACCGAGGAATGCTTATGCATATAAGCTGAAGTGAGATTCCCCACCTCAATCCTCTCATGGGAACTACACGAGATGTGTTTGGTGGAATGTGGAATTGTGGACTAATGAGGATGCAAGCAAACAACCTCTCATTAGAAGCCCTATATGGGTGTGGTGAAGGCTTCTGCAGGGAGAGAAAGACTATGTCTATATTTACATTGTGATTTGGAGTAGTAGAGCAGTTTTGAAGCAAATGTCCTAATCATAGGCAATTACTGAGTGTGTTGGTTTGGTTCCAGAAATAGTTTTGGAAGAAACAAACTAGATTGCTTTCTCTGGTCTAGGTAGACACTAAATGAGCCCCAAAAACTATTGGCAACTTAAGATCCTGAATTGAAAACCAGTTCCTTGAACCAGCTTTGAACGATATGTGAGGGGTATTAGGACTGGCTCCTTTGAGAATACAGCAAAGAAGATCTATTGAACTGATGACCAAGCAGATGTCAGGGCCTCAGCACCAATGTTGGAATTTATGGTTTCACTCCCACTGCCCTGGATTACTTGTGAATGTAGAAAAAATGTCAAATTCTATCTTCAATAAAAGCTATGTTGTTGAATTTTGAAAAATGAGTTTTATATTACAAATTAAGGCTAGATTGTGTGGCCTACAGACAGTGGCTGAAATTCAACTGTTTTTCTGATTAGGAATAAGAAAAATTGACCTGAAGGTACGAGAAGGATGCAGCCACAGAGGTGTCACATCACTATTTCTGAAAATCCTGCTATGGTATAAGACAGTAGTGAAATGTGCATCTGCTTCATAAATCTGTGAGTCGTGCACTTGATTGCATTGAGAGAACCACAGAACCACAATCTGTTCTTTAGGTGTCTTTATTCACTTAATAGCCCTGAAAATCCGAAGTCTCTAGTTTCATTTTCCTGATGTTGTTATTTTGAGAGAATGAAAAAAAAGTAAGGAAGGGAAAAACAGTGATCACAAGTGGGAAATACTGTGTATCTAACCTGAATGCTGTGAGACCAATTGTTTCCTAACAGGGGAAACAGCCTTTGCAGCAGGGCAAGTCAGACTGATTTAAGAGTTTCTGAAGCATCTAGAGAAAAGAGGCCTTGTTTGTCTGTCTTTGCCTCAAATCAGGAGGCATTTCTAATGGGAGCCATCAGGTAATAGCAGTTACTTCAGTAGAGATATTCACCATTTCCACTGCTTTGAAGAGAAGAATCAGATTAATTAAGAGTTTGGGTTGAGATTAAGACCAGGCAAACACAGTCCACTGATTAAACTGCCTCAAAGCACAGCGGCTCTGTGTGCACAAATAACAATCTGAACCTCTTCGGTTTGTTTTTAAAAACTGCTCTATTTTCTTAACTGTGCAAGGCCCAATGCATACTTCAGTTTACTTGAAAGTAACTGGCTCACTCCGAGAGATCTTTTGCATGTTGAGTATCAACAGAAACCAGAGTCCTGAAGGACCCAAAGCTGAAAGAGTTGCTTTGGTTATCTGCTTTGTGGTAGATTAGAGAAGGGAAGAATGACTCTTCAGTACTGAAGTTACTCTTTCTGCATTCTGATCACTTCAAAACCTTGCTAGCAAAATATTCTTTTAAATCAAAGGCTGCTTCTGCAATGGTACAGACCAGTTGTAACTGTGACAGAAAATATATTCTGACCTGCTCAGATTACAACAGCAGGAATTTAACAAGAGCTGAAGGGGATGACAGTGTAGCAGCACAACCAGTTTCTAATAATTTCTGACATTTTTTGGAAATCAATCCTTTTACAATAATAAAGCTGAATGTTTACTGCTAAATTATTTTCCTAAAGTCACATTTTTTTGCAGTAAATACCACACTGCAAAACAGAAAATTAAGCAAAATAGTATCTCATAGATATTTTTCTTATGTTATAAAACTATGAGAATGAAATGAATTAATTATAGAATCATAGAATCATAAAATGGCTATAGTTGGAAAAGAACTTTGATATTATCAAGTCTAACTGCAGGCCTGTCAACACTATACCTGTTAAACCATGTCCCTACGTGCCTCATCTACAGGTTTCGTGAACGCTGCCATGGGCAGTGACTCCATCACTTCCCTGGGCAACCAGTTTCAATGCTTCAACACATTTTCTGTGCAGAATTTTTTCCTTATATCTAATCTGACTCTACCCTGGTACCACCTGAGGCCGTTTCCTCTTGTACTATCAATAGTTATTCTGGAGAAGACATTGACCCCTGCCTCACTGCAACCTATTTACAGGTAGTTGTAGGGTGCAATAAGGTCTCACCTGAGCCTCCTTTCGTCCACACTAAATAACCGCAGCTCCCTCAGCTGCTCCTCACAAGGTCTGTGCTCCAGCCCCTTCACCAGCTTCGTTGCCCTTCCTTGGACACGCTCCAGCACCTCCCTGTCTTTCTTGTAGTGAGGGACCCAAAACTGAACACAGTATTCGAGGTGTGGCCTCACCAGTGCTGAGTACAGGGGAATGATCACTTCCTTAGTCCTGCTGGCTACACTAATGTGGCAAGTAATTAGCTCCTCCACAAGTCTTGTTTTTTTATCTTGAGAATACCATCTGAACTTCTATTGTTGTGATACGGATAGGGAGAAGCTATTTCAATTTAGCAGCTCAGTGGTATCAATTAACATACATATCTTCAAAAATCAATCCATATAACTCATTTCACATTCAACAGTTCACTTTTAGTGGAGGATCCATCAAAGTTTAGAGAGGGACAACAAAGACGATCAAAGATATTTACCAGCTTTATGCAAAAATCAACCAAACAGGACAGTAGTCTTCCATATTATAAAGAAGTGACTGAAACAATTGTCTGTAAAACCACGAGTAACACAGACTGTGAATAAGCGGTGACTGCACAAAGTTCTCTAAAGTAAAAAAAAAAAGGTATCAGATGAAATCAGTGGGATGCTTGCTCAAAATAAGCAAAAGTAGATGCTTCTTTACACATCACATAGTCACAGTCAAACCTGTTGCCACAGGAGGTTGTGGATGACGAAAGTTTAAATGGTTTGAAAACACAATGAGAAAAGTTAATGAAAGAAAAATCCATAAAAGGCTGCTAAACACAGAAAAACTGCTTATGAATTAGGAGTGTCTGAATCACAAATTGCTGAAGAGTGAAGAACATATTAGGAAAGTATTGCTTCGTGCTCTGCCAGTGCTCATAATCTTTTCTAGGCATCCACTTGTTCAGAGACAGAACTTTGAGAAGCTCAAACTTTGGTCAATACAACTATTCTTAAATTTTATAGCTCTATTATCCTGTTAGAGACAGGACCTTTTATTAATGTTACTAGCATATAATTAAATCTCACACTATAATTCATATCCTCTCACCATGAAGGAGGTCTTAGCCTTTGGTTCAGGCTGGCAGAGCTAGGAAGTATTTTAACGGCATAGAACACAGCATCTCACCAATAAAAAGCAAATAGCCGAATAATCCAGAATATGTAGAGGATTTATATTCAGCAAAGAAAGAGGAAATTGGAAGGGAAAGGAGCAAACTTAAAGATGCAATGAAAAAGCTGTCGTTCTGCTCCTAGTACATAGCTTAATGACTCAACCAGCTTTTGAGGCAAATCAGGTAATGGAAGCTGCATCAATCTGTTTCGGAATATTATATTTCTAGTCTAGGTTTTTATTTAAACAGACATGAGAGCACTATGTCATAGGGTTCTCTTCGTCTCTTTTCAGAGCGCCATTTTTTCAGTAGCTGTAATTCCTTGAATCTTTATTAGATCCAGAGCTTTAATTCCTAGGCTGTCCCTTTCACATGCTACCAATAAAGCCATAGTATATATTTCATATCTTAGTATATGAAATTAAACAAATTATTAACATCAAGTCCTATTTTCATTCTGTGTCCATTGCCCTCTCTCAAAGACAGTTCTGTCCTGAGAGACAGTTCTTTACAACAGAGTAAATATATGGAACAGATTTTTTTAATTTCCTCCTTAGCCATTTTTGTTTTTCTCTATCTATAAATTCAGATGTACTTTACAGATGAAGTATTAACACTGGCCATTTACAGACAAATCACTGAGTTGCATAGTGGCAGATAAGCCAAGTGCCCTCAAGGCTTCCCCATATGCTCATGCGTGGAGATTCCTTCTGCACTGCAAAGCCTGTCAGTTTAAGAAGAGTATAATATCTCCCTTTTATATATATATATATATATAAAGGGGATATATATATATCCCCTTAATATATATATCCCCTTAATATCTCTTCTTAATATCAAGAATAGTTTAATATCTCCCACTTAGGAAATGCTTTGATGTAAGCATCTATCTCTAAGTGCTTGATTGCTAGATATTCCAGAGACCTTGCCCTGCACCAAGGAATTTAGGACAAAATGTGCACATTGGAAGACACACCTGAAGCCAGAGATTAAAGCTGGTATCAGTTTATGACAGTGTACTTTGTCCTAGGTAAAAAATGACAGCCCCAATGTGTACACAAGATCTTAACATCATTTTTCTACACAGTGTTTACAAGGCATTTGAGACTGTTTCATTAGAGGGAGGGATCACTGAAAAGCACACACTATATTTTTCTTCCTCAGGCAGTCCAGTCTACACCAAGGCAAGCTCTGCAAAGAGATAGTTCTGGCTTGAAGAAAGATACTCCGATACGCTTGAAAAAGTGACAAATGTGAGGCTGCTTTCACTGTAGTCTCTTCTGAACAGAGGATAATACCTCACCAGTGTAGATTGCTTACTGTCTGTGCTTGGTGTCCTAAGGACATTTAATGTTGCAACTGCACAGTTTGTTGGTCTAGCCAATGTGCTCTTCCACCTTTTTTTCTTCAGTATCTCTTGAACATTCTGTTCATCTCAAATGGAATTTGGAAGAGTAGAAATCCCAAAGACACATAATGCTTCCTGAAAAATGGCAACGTGGTAGAAGGAAATCCTATTAGAAGCATTGACAGATCACAGCTCAACCTTGCTCTACTTGGCAGCAGCCAACCGGCCTGTTGGTGCACATGTACAGACCATCAGATGAGACTCTGGCAGCTCCAGAAAAGTCACCGCACTGCTGCCTCTTCCTCTCTTTGGGAATCATAAAGGATAGAAGAGGGAAGGAGCAAGGAGTGCTGTTTTTGCAAGAAGGGAGAACATACTAAGCGCTGCTGCTAATACAGCTGCTAAAACAGCTCCATAAACAGTCAATAAAGGGCACAGGCAAGGAAATGGCTTCCATCATCCCTAATCCAACCAGTCTGGATTCTGGGAGTTCAAGGTAGGAAGTAGGCAGACTCATAGGCAATGATGCAGACTACATGGCTAGAAGGATCACTGACCCTGCCAAGAATCTCACATGCTCTTATGCCCTATCTGTAGCAACTATAAATCAGAACAAACTCCAAAAGCCTGCCTAATGTCCTAAATATCGTTTACCACGGAACAATAATGCTTATTAGAGTTCAGTGCTTATAAGGCTTTCTGAGACCTTCTGTAAGAGAATGGTTTCAGCTCTTCACTGTGTCTTTTTTCATTCTTCCCCTACTGCTGTCAGACTCCAGAAATTTCATTTCCTCTTTGAGGGCATGTTATAATCCTCTCGGCAAAAGGGAGCAGTAACAGGGAAGGGTGTAAAAGTTACTTCTTTGCCTCAGCCCTGTGCAGACTGGGGAAAAATGGGGAATAGCAAACAGCATTCAAATATCCGCACTGTTTGTGGAAGCCTAAATCTTAACAAGCAGTTTGCAACAATAAAGGAGGTTTTGATTCAATCTTATATTCTGTGTCCCAGTTTATTACAAATGGCATTTAATGAAGAGTGATTTTCACTACGAATTTTGTTTTTCTGAGAAGAAAATTAAGGACCATTAATAGGGAAAAAAAAAGATTCTGTCTTCTGAGAGATCTAGTTATGTTGCAGAGATCTCAGCTGCCAAATTACTGTAAAAGTCTCCAGGAGAATTTTTCTATGCAATATGAAGTAAAAGCATGTAACAGTCAAGACTCTTACAATATAGTTTAAAAAAAATCTTGGAAATATCTAAGACAATAAGTTCCTATTTGTACTGTCTACTGTATGCACACTAAAAGTTATTGACCAACAGACTGAATGGTTATACAATTTGTTATATTCATTAAAAGCTTCCTAAGAGAATCTGATAGCCTATGCTGCTATATAAATATTCTGAATAATGTATGTACTTGCAGTAGTGTTCTACAGGTGATATCTGAAGGATAACCTTTATAGGTTGGCTGCTGGAAACGTCTTGCAGAATTGCCTCTTTTTTTTATTTAATTCAGCCCAGTAGACATTATTTTGAAAGCAGAAAGTGCACATAAAGACAAGCCCTGACATGGTTTCTCTAAACATGGTTGATATTAGAAATTCACATAGGTCATAACAGGAAGCTTGTGTATGAAGTCATCCTAGGGCTTTATGGGAAACATTTTGTCCGAACCTAGCTATTCAACTACCATTTCTGTGTGTTTAGCAAAGCAAACTTCTTGATTGGAGAGCTTTTTTTTTTTTCTTCCCAGCTGGAGTGTTTTCTTAATAATTTGCTTCTTACTGTTATCAGTTTGCTTTTCTGTCATAATTTAATTTTCCATACATTATGTTAAAATAGCACCATTTCTATCATCTCTTCCCTGGAGAACTTTCTTTTGCTCTACAGATTGTGACAGGCCTGCTCCTTAAAACAGCCTAATGAATTAAGAGAATTAAGATAAACATAGAGTTTACAGCATGACTATGGTTTGAAGATTAATGCCTCTGTTTCAGTATAGTGATAAGTTATCTGCCTTTCTAGCTATATTGTTAGGGGTTTTTTTTTTGCTTTTACAAATATCAAAATCTTCCTGTTGCAGATTTTTTTTTTCTATTGCGGATGGTCATTCAGGATCAAAGATTTACTTTATCCTTTGCATATCAAGTCCATGCAGTAAGCATGTCTGGTCTATGACAGTATGATAAGAAGGAACTTAGCGGGGGAATAAATTTTGTCTGGTTTCCAAAATCTGTAGAACAAATGTTCACAGATGAACTATTCATCCACAACTGTCCTTATAGTCAATGAAGCAGACTGAGGGCTTCTATGGTACAATTTATATCACTATATTCAAGGTCGAATTTGTAATGACGAAAGTTGAGCCCTCAACATTTCTTCCTCTCTCCATCACTGTTTCAGAAAAATCGAGGTGACTTAACTCAGATGTATCTATCCGCAATGTCAAGATTTGGTCAAACAAGTCCCATCCCCACTGTACAGTGACAGAAAATCCATCACAATTCCAAGAAAAATGTTCCAATGATCAACCACTTGCTCTATCTTAAAAGTTTCTGACTTATTTCAGCTTCTGCTTCTCAGTATGACCTTTTTTCCACTAGATTAAGAAGAAATCTACTAGTAGGTCCATCTCACCTCATCTATCAATACCCTAATCCAGTATAACCTTCATTATCCATGAAACCATCATTATCTATGAGAAGAGAACTGTTGAAATTTGTAGGGAAAAGGTATGGTGAAACTTTATGTGATGTAGGATACAAAATGAGGGTTAACCTGTCAGACAGCACGGAAGAGCTCAGTGCCCACAGAACGGCCGCAGTAGAATACCTTGGATTTCAGTGCAGATACAAGGCACAGACCTTTCTGCCTCAAACCTTTCCAGGAAGGGTGTTCAAACTACAGCTCTACACTTCTTGCATACTGAGGGAGATCACAGGGCTAAGCTACCTACCGCTATGTCCAGGTTAGAGTAGTAAATGAGCTGAGCAATGTTTGTGACAGAGACACAGAAAGATTCAAGAGATTGCTAACAAAAGAAAAGGTAATGAGAGATGAATTATCTTCTCTTCATGTCCAGGTACAACCGGAATGTCCTGGTAGTTCCTGAGTTGTGTTTCTGAGGCCGTCGTTTCTTCCAGGATCTTCCACTACATCTATGGGAAGTAGTCCCAAGTCATCCTGCACAGAGATGTGGCTGCACTTGGCATTACATCTTCATGACAAGGCAGTCAATTCTATTGTAGCAACAGCTTTCCTTCCCTTCTCCATCATTCCTGGTTTGGGGAGGGAGGTCAAGGTTTTCTTAGAATTTAAGCTACTAAGTAAAGGGCTTATTCCTTTACTTTTTGGATGAAAGCGTCTAGCAGATATATTTTGGTGCTAATTATATAACAGCAATAACTTGGCCTGCTAAGGCACTAGAAAAAATGCACCCAAACAAAATGACACTAAGCTCCAACCTTTCAAAATTAAGCTATTATTTGGCAGGCAAATACTGACATTTTCATAACATGTTTGACTGCAGACCTGCCATAACTCTGTATGTGTTGTTTTATGACTTTAAGGTGAAAAATTTTAAATGTTATAAAATGTGCTACTTATACTCATTTCACTCATACTGTAATAAAATGTTTTACTTTGAGAAAACAAAGAAACACAACAAAAACCCATTATCTAAATTCTTGACTACTGCAGAAATGTATGCCCACTCACTTGCAACTTGCATTAGCAACTGTGAGATTCATGAAATCACTTGCCCACAAGAATCTAGACTAAACTCTGAGATTATTATAGTGTTCCCCACAACTAAAACTGCTGAATCCAGAGTAAAACTCCTCCATTATGGCTCAAGGTCAAAGTTAGAAAAATCTACCTAACTGCTCACAGGGTCCATCAGCACATTCTCTGGATCCCTCACAAACCTACAGACTTGGGTCGCTTCATGGAGAAAAGGGGCTGTTATGAATTTACAGACAGGAAATTGAGAGACAGAAAAGATGATCCATTACTCATAACTATCAGAATATCTCATAAGTCATGCAGTTACAATGCAGTTCCTTACACAGCAACCACCAGAGTAATAAATAATTTTTCGTGTAATTCCTCCCAGGGACTAATTCACCCAGGTTAGACAGTTCTGAAGAAATTTTCCTGTCTCCATGCACTCCTAATGGAAGCCTAGATACAACAGCTGCATTGCAAATGTTTAAAATTAAGTAATGAATCTCCTTCTGAGAGACTTAATATACAAGAGCATAGAGAAAGTACAGGAGTGATTACGAGCAAGCCTGAAAATTGAGTGCCAGTTCAGTGCTTTTGTACACAAACAACATGATTCACATCCAAAAAGAAAAACTCATTCTTATTGACAGACCTTAATGTACAAAAAGCCAATGCGAGCCGGTTATCTGTTATGTAATCAGTGGTGAAATGCTAAGTAGGAACCAAAAGCTTTGAAGCAAACAACACACTGATGCGTACATTGTCTAGGACTGTCACCTTCCTTGACAGCAACAGCCTTTCTCTTCGATCTTGTTGGCAATGATGTCAAGCCATTTATTTTCATCCTTGTATCTAAGTATCTGAGACCATATGAGAGGAGAAGAATAATAAATCCAGATCTGATTAGTGGAAATGCACTTTGATGAGTCTCCTCTTCTGTGAAGGAGAGCAAAATTCAACCCACAAAAAGATAATAATCAGCAAGGCTGCAAAAAACAGGGAAAATAAATGAGAAAAAGTGCTAAGTTTGGGGTTTTTTTAAAAAAAAAAGAAAAAAAAAGAGAGAGAGAGAGAAAAAACGGTGAACTATTTCAATAAAGCCCCTAAGCTACCCCTTGTAAACAGCTGGCACCATACAAAGATATGAACAATCATCTTCTTTTTTCAAGCTATGAATTCTCTTTTGCTAGACATGAGTCATTCCATTTTATTAACAATAAAAATAGATTGCTCCCCTATTAATTTTAGTCAAAAGATTATTTTCAGTAACTGCAAAAAACTGCATACACTGACTGGTGACGCAATGTGACATATTCGTAATTAATAAATTATAGATGAAAAAAAAGAAGGAAAATATTCTGGAGCTCAATTCAGGGCTGCTATTTGGAACAAAACTCACAGCTGTGTTATCTAAGTATATACCAAGTGTTTCAGTTGAAAAGTGAACCCACTAGCATTTAAAACAAAATAACTCAGCATATAAATCACTGAAATAAGAGCAGATTTACTTTTCCCTCTAACCTTTGCATTTAAGCTATAGATTTGTGGAAACTGAAGTGTTTCTCAAGGAGGTGAGACCTGGAGGGTCGTAGCTGCTCTGTGCAGATGTCAGAGCAAACCCAGCAAACAGAGCAAGAGAAAGATCAACAGCAGAGAGCATAGGCTAAATCAACAGAATTTTACTAACAGAGTAAAAGCTGTCAAGAGGAAGCAAAGGCAGCCTTACATGCATAAGCCTGGCAGACAAGTCTTTGCTGGTCAGTTCATGCCAGTCCTCGTAGCAGGCTGTAGTCTGTAATATGTCAGCTGTATCCTTCATTTGACTGCATTGCGTATCACCAGCAAAGCAGTCTGTATTATAGCTGCTGTTGGCATTCACCTTGGCAAAACCCATTTTTTTTTCCTTCGAGGAAGCCCAGGTTGGACATGCCATCTCAGCAAACACATGCTGCTTTTTTTATGAGAGACATTTCTCACAGTGTTGCTGTACCAGTGTCCAATATACCTGTGCCTCTGAGCTGTGCACCAGGCCATCATTTTCTTCCCTAAATATACAGTGTGGATGTTGGGTGCCATTTAAGAATCACAGAATCACAGAATCTTTAGGATTGGAAGGGACCTCTAGAGATCATCTAGTCCAACCCCCTGCTCCAGCAGGGACCCCTAGAGCATGTGGCACAGGGTGGCATCCAGGTGGGTTTGGAAGATCTCCAGACAAGGAGACTCCACAGCCTCTCTGGGCAGCCTGTGCCAGGGCTCTGTCACCCTCACAGGAAAGTTCTTCCTTACATGGAGATGGAACTTCCAATGTTTCAACTTGTAAACATTACCCCTTGTCCTATCACTGGCCACCACTGAGAGAACTTTGGCCTCCTTCTCCCTACATTCTGCCCTCAGGTACTTATACATGTTGATCAGATCTCCTTTCAGTCTTTTCTTTTCCAGGCTAAACACGCCCAGCTCGCTCAGTCTTTCCTCATATGGTAGATGCTGCAGTCCCTTAATCATCTTTGTTGCTCTACCCAGGACCCTCTCTAGAAACTCCACATCCACATCTTGTACTGGAGAGCCCAGAACTGTTTTACTTGTAATTTGGGTTAACTTCTTAGAAAGGCTCTTGGCACAGCATGAACATAACCTCTGGGTATTATTTTTACGGAACAACAACGATTGTTGTTCTGAACACAGAATACAGAACAACTAAAATTTTCCCTGTGTCCTTTCTCTTAGCTGAAATATTTCTTTATGTTGAGTCACAGCTCACTATTTGGTTTGGTCTTTCTGGCAGGAATGCAAGTAAGTTATTCAGGGAGAAAAAACTTTAAATTCTGATAATCTTTTAGCAAATTTTCTTGACTTGAAAATATGCTAGGTTTGATTCAAGCGATGGGGAAATAGTCTGGGCCAACTTTTGTCTTCTGGAGATGAGTTTACTAATCTCTAGTGTAAAAGATGGGTCACATCCTTCTTCCCTCAGATGATAAACCATAGACTGAGGCGTAAACCATAGACTGTGGTGTAAATTAGTTGGAATTTAGCATCCAAAACTATTAACAGCAGCATAATTAAATTTATTTTTATACAAAAATATAGTAGACAAAGCAGAGGTAGTCAAGGAAGAAATTTAAATAAAATATAAATTACTTTCTGTTCTATTATTCTGTTACCATCAAAGCAACATAATTTTTTTTAGTAAATGTTTTATCTCTCAAAGTAGAAAATAGCCTTATAATGCATATCCTGTAGTTTTGTTTCTGTACACAGATCTCTCTGCTCTGGAACATGTACGGTACATGCTACATGAACAGTGCCTCAAATCCACATCTAGAGTCTGAAACTATACACAACCAGAAGCAAAACTCTTCTTCAACTGAAGTTTTAATATGGGAACTTTATTATTGTAGTTGAAATGTAAATATATTCAATAACAAGCAGGTCTGTTAACTTCTTGGCTGAACCTTTCCTGGACGAGCAGTTCAATGATGACTTTATATCTGCAGCAGAAAAGTAATTCTTTTTTTCTTATCCTATTCTATTTTTCACACACAGCACAAGGTGCTGTGACTGCATATATTCCACATAGAATCTGAATTTGTCATCTGTTGAAAATATTCAGTGATCTTCTTTCAGCACTAAGTTCTGCCTTACTAGGGGAAAAGAATTCTCGCTTTCTAGAGTGTTAAACTAGAAATAGCTACACAAATAACATCCTCTTCATCTTTGGTACAATGATCCTACAATTTTATTCACTGAGCTCTGTGCTAAGAAGCTTTACTCCTGGTTATGCTTTTTGGTAATTTAGTTCCTTTTCTCCTTTCCAACCTTCAAAAGACTTCAAACACCTACGGATGAAATAACACAAGCATTTTTAAGATCATTTGGTTTAGTGATGGGCCCTGTCTTCTATTTGTGAGTGGGATAGAACTTTTGGATGAGAGCAAAGATTTTCTGCAGGCAACACTTGGAGGTTCACCCCAACACAGGAGAGCTCTCACAGCCCTCGTGACTCAGCCTCACCAGCAAAAGCCTGCAGTATCTCCTAGACTATCTTTTCTTTTAAATATGGAAGTCTCGTTAAATATGGAAGCTAGGAATGTGTTGATTCATTTTTCTTCCGCAATAGTCACCCACAGCTAAAGTTAGATGGACACTTCTCAACTCATGATGGCTAAACTTTGCAAACCTTTTAGTTACAACTCGTTTCTTCTTGTACTTGTGGAGCGGGCCATTCCTTGTACATCAGACACTTCATTTTGACTTATCTATTACTCAGATTTCATTTGAATAAAAGAATTTTGATATTTCTTGTAGGCCAAAATCTTCGTGGCCATTGAAGTTAATCAGAAAAGCTGAGTGTGAAGAAATGATCCCTGCTTCTAAGATGCACGTGCCAAGATATTCCAAAAGGTTGAGAATCTTTGCCTCTAGGAATCCAGTTCTGTGACAGGTCTGCATGGATATGTGTTGTCCCCAGAAAAGGGATGTTGTGCCTGGAAAATGGGACATCTCCTGAAATTCTGCTTTAGCTTCAGCGAAAGTTGGCCAAACTTTAGGTATTTCAAACGACACCTTCTGTGTCTAACCATCTGTTAAATGACTTGCTCAAACTGTCGTTGCTTCTTGCTTCTTTTGACCTGCTATCCATTGCCCTCTTCTTTTTACTCTATTCAAAGTCTGAAACTAAATGATGGGTTACTGTAACACTTCTACTGGCTAGTAAAAAAGATAGTATGTGAAAAGGTCAAATTTAATAGCAGTTTCAGGGCGTCTTAGTAAGCAAAGCAGGATTCACTGATGTGATCATTCATTAGAAGTAAAGAGTTAGGAAAGAAAATATTTGGGATAGCTACAAGTAGAGGGTACAGAATAGTGTATGAAGTCAGGAGTGTTAGCAGTCCTAAGAAAAGATGCAGAGCAGACCTGGTTTTCACTCATTTAAGCAGATAGGAGGACCTGCTAGTTTCTTGGGTGAAACTGTAGCGTTACCTCCAGCCTCTGCAATAATAATGTTCACTATGCTTCTGAGAACAGGAAAAAAAAATGGTTAAATTTTGTCTAGCTGTAGTATGTAAATGCAATTCACAACCTTATTCAATAGTAGGTCTTAAAAAGTTTATGTACTGACAGCTCTAAATGTGAAAACACTAAGCTATAACTAAACCCACATTCTCATAGTGAAATTTATATGGAAAGAGAGAATGAAAAGAACTACAAAAAAAATCAGAAAAGTGACTGCAGTGCAAACAGTGGAGGGAAGACAGCATTGCTTCAGAGAGCATTCCCTCAGTATCAAGCTGTGTAATAATTCCTAAAATCAGGAGAAGGTTGGAACTAACTCTTTTGTTGAAGTCCAACTGCAAGTTTCATATTTGCACATATATCCTTGCACATATAGCTAGCGCCGTGACTGTCTGATGGAGGAACTCATACAAGCAGCTGAGATCCACAGACCACTACATCTTAGGAGATGCAGAGTGAGACTACACGGAAATTTAGGCACCTAAACCTAAGAAAATGTTGCAAAAATCTGCTTGCCAGCCCTCAGTTATACTGAGAAATACCTGCATCTTCAAGTGCAAAGCTCTTGGGGTACTTGGTTGAGTACACAGAGACAACTGAGTCTAGCTCAGTTAGTGCTAGATTCTACCAAAGGTCTCCCGTGATATGAAGAAGAATCAGTCACTTAACCCCACATGTCTCCTGTAAAAGTCTTGTCTAGCAAATGTGCCTTCAAAATGTCTAAAATATATGAATAGCACAAAATCGCAGCTACCAAGATAGCCTTCATTCAGATATATAATTGAAAGTTCCTCTTTTTCACAGTAACCTAGTGGTTAAAGCATTCACTAGTGATTAATGCCTTCACCCTGGAGGTGTGAGACCTCAGGTAGCTTCCTCCTTACTCAGCCCAAAAGATCCAAACACAGCACCACACATTCAGAGGATTTCTCCAGACAGACAGAAGATATATATTGGATGAGAAGCTCTCTTCACCCCTCTTCCACTGTCTTGGTTTGAGTCCTACCTGGCTGTAGAGGAAATTCAGCATGGATATTGTGTTTCTTGTTTTCATGCTCTAACCTAGAATAAATTGTGCACAAGATGAAGAGACTTTCTTGTGTATGCGCCTTACTTCAAGAAGGTCTTTATGCTAGGAGGATGTAAGCATTTGCAACTCTCAGTAACTCTAAATACTTAGATACGCTTGACTCCAAAGAGAGATTGAGAATGACCCTGTGCTTAGCAATTCCCATCTAGCTCTTTGCTAAGGGGGTTATCTCTCTCCAGTGAAGGATGAAGAGGCACAAACATTTAAAAACAGTTGCAAAACAAGATCCTGTTGGACCTGAATATCTAGCTCTTAGATACTGCATCCCTGGATTAAAATGCATCCAAGTTACACAGATATCCTCTCCATGACTAAGAAGGAAAAGAAATCATATCAGAGAGAAAGGAAAATACCAAAAAAAAAAAAAAAAAGAAAAAGAAAAAAGAAAAAAGAAAGTGAGTATAGAGAAAGATCTGGAAACATTGAGCCCCGGATCCATTGTGGGTGGGATATCCTGAGCAGTATGTGTTGAAAGATCAAATTAAAAGGAAGGGCCAGAGATAAGAGAAAACTTTTTCTTTAATGCTAGTGAGAGGCTTTGGAACTTGAAGGGTATTTTGGCCCTAGAACGATGTATCTTTAGATGAAGTTGGTTGAATGGCTGGATGCCTCTTCTGCAGATGGAACAAACCATAGAATAATAGAGGTGTAGGGAGACCCAAAGCTTCTTGCAGAGACCCTTGTCATATGTAATTAAATCAGGTGCAGTGAAAAACGTAAGCTCTCTGTGGCTGAGCAGCCTCAGAGCTATTATACAAGGCCGAAAATTCCTGCTGTCCATAGACCATAACAGGTTTTGGCAAGCATCTATATGATTAACTACAATCATTACCTAATTTTGAAACTGCTATTTTAATTAACTTCATATGGCATTTTGTCAGCATCTGATTATTTCCAAAAGAGAATCTCTTGGATCATGCTACTTCTGCCAAGTATCTTTCAACTTACTACAGAAATTTTGTTCTGTAGCGGGAAAATAATTGCACTTGAGAAGCTGTGTTCAGTTGTCCTTTCTCTGAATAAGAAATGCAAACTTGAGGAAGATAAATATAATCTGTTGAATACATAATAGCAAACACTATATTTAACGATTTAAACAAACTAGGACATGTTTCTTGTCATCTGAACTCCTGACTTCCAAGGCCTTCTCTTGCCTAATGTTGTCAGTTGACAACACAGTGAAGAGAACTTTGTTAGAGAATTCCATATGTAGAATAAGAGAAACACAAACTGAAACATATTTGAATAGAAGGCATAAAATTCCTGCCACTTCTGACAGGTTTTGTTCTACATTATTCTTCTAAGCTGTACAAACTTCTCAAGTGGGAACAAGATCTGTTTTAGTTTGGCGTTTCTTTTATTGATGCAACAAAAACTGCAAAAGAAAGCTTGAGTGGGAGGAGCTGTGAATGCTTATGGTATATATTAGGATTTTAAAAGAAAAACAATCCAATTCCAGAAAGTGAAAGAAAAACATCTTTCTGGGAAAGGACAGATTTAGGTTTAAGTCTTTTTCTTCCTGAGTTTGGTCAGACTGGGTGGTACCTGTGACCTCAATAGAATCCTTTCTGGCTCATACCACTGACATCATTATAAAAACCTACAGATATGGATGATCTGGAATCAAAAACTAATGCTATTGTATTGCTAAAATTGAAAAGTTGTTTTCTTTCCACCCACCAAAGCTTCAGAGTGTTCCCTCATTCACCCTGTTAATCTTTAGCGCTGTCTGGCAGGGCAGAATAGAACCGTGTCCAGAAACATCACCTCAGGCAGAGTTCCGCAAAACAACCTTTTAAGTCTGCCTTTTAATCCTCATTTTATCTGTATTACATATTTGTTTCCAAGCTTGTCTTAACTTTATTGATTAAAACTTTAGAGTATCTAATTATTATTGGCTACACAAATCACTCCAATATATCAAACCTATATCAATGCTTATGATTATGTTACCAATGGTTATCCCATTATTATTACAATTTAACATTGTGTTCAAATTAATCAAAAAGAATTTGAGCAAATGAGACAACCATTCTAACTCAACATGTCTTTATTTTGCTTTCTAACCAATAAAAAATGCCATTATTCACCTTCTGGGTAAGTACTTTCATATATCCATAATATCCAGTTCAATCCATTTGTGTAAAACAAACTTTTCAAAATTAAATTTATGAAAAGCATTATTTAAATTAAAATGCATGGGTAGGAACAACTTTGGGATTATACTGATAAATTATCAAAGTATGTACTTTTTTTAACCTATATCATTATTATTATTATTTATAAAAATCTTCTCAATCAGTAGTTTATTTTCAGATGTAAAATATATTAGTAAGTACCCAAAATCTATGTGTCTGGCTAAGAAGGAGAGAGAAAGAGAGACACAGATAGACAGGCAGAAAGAGAAGTGGAAGGATAGAAAGAGGGAAGGATGGAAGGAAGGAAGGGAAAAGGGGATGGAGGAAGGGAGGGAGGATAAAAATTGAGAGAAAGAATTAAAAAAAAAATGAGACAGGGAAAAGTTAAAAGGGTAATTAGTTGAGCTGTGTTAATGTTTTTCACATTAATGGCAGCACCACACTAATTATCCTGTGTCTGGATCATCTTCTCTGTGGGAGGGTTCCTATTGAGCAGTTCATGAGGCACACCACGAGATATGGCACGGGATTCCTGTTTTCCCTAATCATTAGCTGCTTTTTAGCCACAGATAATAAATGTCATGTTAGACTCAGCCTAATAAACACCAATTGAGCTCCCTGTTAGAATAAAATTGTTTGCAAAGAATTTAATTTTCTTAGCATACATATCCGAGCAAGAACTGTGCCTGTACGTAGTTCTTGTGTATGTAGTTGGAGGATGACTGATAGAATACACATTGACTCATTATGTAAAAATGCTGTGTATCAACTATGTATGTTATAATATTATGAAAAAGGGGAAATAGTGACAACAAAAATTCCAAGTAGAATGAAGTGTCCCTACAAACGGTTCCTAAAAACACCTTTTGAGAAAATTGCAAATATTTAATATTTTGTCTCGTTAATAAAAAGTAAATATTAATTCCCAGTTAATGACCTCTGGTTTTTTTCAAGTATAGATATCTAAGTTCATACTTAGCCTTTTTATTATCATAATCAATTAACTGATTAACCTTTCTATATATATCATTAAGCAGCAAGCTATTTCATACATTAAAACTACAAACTCATTCTCTCTAATGAATCCAGTTTATACGCTGTCTTGATAGTCCTCTTCATTTGCATATCCTGAAGCATGTACTTCCCACGCTTTCATTTACAGGATGAATTTCATGTATTTAGATTGCATAGAGAATCCAACAGCTTGTTATTTTTATTGCCCAAAGCATATCTCTTGCTTCCTCCTCCTCACTATCCTTCCATATCATTTAACAAGGGGACACCTTTTTTAATCTACAGTGGTCAATTCAAGGTTGAGAGTAATTCACATATGTGAGGAGCCTCCTTGCCTCAGATGGTTCAATTAATACCCCAGCCATTCTGTGAACTTGAATGGGTGACACCTTCTTCGCATGGCCCCACGCAGACCACTGTTTCTCTATTTTACCTCAAAGCCTTTCATAAAGATGTGTGCATTATCCATAGAGAGGAGATCCAAACACAGTCCCACTCTACTCAAGGTTGGACATGGATCTCCCACTTCCCAGCAAATGATTTGACCAAAGGTTGTTGTGTAAGCAATTGCTTCCTTTGTCAAGCTTTCCCTAAATTACCTGATAACCTGATTAATGAGTTAATTTTCCATGAATTTAATTTAGATCCACTGGAACAAGGAGCATAAACTTTGTGTATGCATAGCTGTATAGATATGAGCAAACATCTACACACAACACTGCTTAAGATGCACGTAAAAATAGCAAGAGTCAAAGCAAGAGAAGGAAGGGGAAGGAAAGGCCAGAGTGAGTTCAATAGCGTATGACTATGTAATTAGAAAATGTTCGGCTCTTGGAAAGCCCATAGTGCCTTGTTTTTATTTTGTGCTAGTTCTTACCTGTTGCTTCCTGTCCTCCTTTTTCCTTTACCACTTCCCTGCTTCATGGCAAAATGGAGTGTCTTTGATAGGAAAAAATTTATAATATTCTTCTTGTAATGTTGGACACTTAACCTTTTGAATAGTTGTTGCCTAGAACATATTTATATTCCATTCACTGAATATTTGAGGCACAGAATTTTGCTATATATGATTAATATCAACAGTAATCGCCTTAGAACCTACAAGCTCAGGAGATTTCATACTGTATGTGCAATTTCCTAACTACATTTCAATAGGCTACTATTCCCAATATCCTGTGCTGTGTAGATAAGAGGTGCAGTCAAAGGATGAATGTGATTAATTTCCAGGAGAGTGTGTATTTCTTTCATGTTTATTACATAATTACTTTTATAAAACCACTATTTTATGCATTTCAAATAACAAATGATAACATTGAATCAATATTGAGATAACTATGGCCTACCAACCTACTAATGAGTATCTAACTATATATGTCTTAATAGACCAGGAAGAAAATTTAAGATTCTTTCAAACCTTCTCATGTCTGTGCAATCAGTTTATGAGATCTTGCATACCTGCAGTATACCTTAAATGACTCCTTAGCTAGAATATAGAGTGGATTGCTCTTCACATAACTTGATGCTGCATACCAGCTGCTAAAAGTCAGGCTTTATCTGTATTTCTTGTTCTATATTATATGTTTGATACTTCCAAGCTCGACATTTTAAATACATATTTCTAAATTTTCTAAATATAAAAATATCATGGAATGGAGCTACTATAACTTCACTTTTTTTTCAAAAAAAGGTTATTGTTTAGATATTCAGAAATCATAAATATCTTATAAATATTTATATTTCATATTGGCATTTTATTGGAATCTAAAAGGTAGAGTGGAGAAGTGTGAAACAAAAAACCCATGTAAACAAGAATGGATTTTTTCTTTGGTTATAATAGAACAGCAGTTGTCCAGAAAATGTATCTGCATGGTGTAGTAATGGAGCATGAGGAAAGGCCAGGAATACAGCATTCATTTTCTGACTGCCATGAGGTTAATCTGGTAACCCCTAAACCACTTTGCAACGTCTTTGTTTTACTGAGAGCAGGCTGCGATTGCGGAAAGGATTCGGCTGCGATTGCAGGGAAGGAGCCTCACAGCCTTCAGACAATGGTGTGTAGGTACATGAAATACAACAGAGCAGCCTGGCATTTTTAAAAAGACTATATCAAATGTCCTATAAATTTGGCTCATTTGGTGTGGGAACTTGTTTGTTCAAAAGGCTCTGAGCAGTTATGAGGGATCTTGAAAGGGATCCTTGAGTTACTGGGGCAGATCAGGTAGCTCCAACATAGAGCCAAGTTGAGCCAAGGGCAAACTGGCAGCTGGTCCTTTGAGGGCCTCAAAGAGGAAGATCATTAATTACCTTGAGAATGGGTAGGGGGACAGGCTGTTTTATTGATGGTAAGGCAGGTTTTCTCTGAAATGTTTTTCTCCTGAATGAAACTTTGCTTAAAGGAAGTTGTTCGGTCACCAGATACAATGTTCCTCGTAGCCAGCACGAACAAAATTTCCAAATAGGAGCCTAAATCAGATTCACCAAGATAACACATTTTATCCCCGGAAAACGTCCCTGCGGAGCCAATTCTCCAAGGGAGAGAATCAAGTAATGTTACTATAAGAAAAATGTAATAGCTGAGGGGTGAAGACCAACACAGACATGCTGGAGATGGAGAAGCAAGTGATCACTTGGTAATTACAGCAAATAGGTTTGAGGGATATGAAGCAGTTCTATGCTCTGTTTGTTTCCTTCACTACTACGATTGCATTTTGGTGACAGAAGATGGGTAATTCACAGAATCCAGCACCATTCTGCCGTATTGAGCCCCAGAGGGCTGCCATTTTGCTGACTGTGGATGAGATGCACAGTGGGCAGAAGCTGAATTTCTCCTCATTGCCTATGACTGTCAGAACTGCTTCCTAAGGGGATGTGGTACATCAATTTTATCCCTCCTGAATTAGTGACTATAGCAGCCTATAGAGCCAGTGCACCTGGCTCTGCTGATGCCCCACAGCCCTGCAAATGCAAAGAGTTGCTCTGTCCCATGCGGTCAAAGCAGGCAGCTCCTTGTCCTTGTGCTGCCGGTGGCAACTGTGAGCAGGCTGGTACAGCATCCTCGCATGGATGCTGGACATGCCAGCCCTGGGCTTGCAGCCTCCAAGATCCTTTACATAGTGATATGGCCATTTTCTTGGTGGTAATTGGTGGTAATAGGCCATAAATCCTATCCTGATAGAGTATGTAGAAGAAATATGTGAGTAAGTCCTCCATGCAATGCAGGAAGTACGTGCATGTGGTGTTGGTTCTCAAAGGGCATCTCTATGGTACGTTATTTTCTACCACTATTATTACTGGCTCTTTCTATTTCCAGCCCTAGGCCAGGTCTGAATTTCCAGATTGTTTCTTTATTTGAGAGACTAGAGACTCTAGTCTCTATTTGACTAGAGTGTGAAAGAATTGCAATTAGGATTTAAGTGTGTATTATATCATATCGCCAAGCCTACAAAGGCTGTCAAATTTCTCAGAGGAAAACCTAGGATGTGGCATGTGACATTTGGAATGATTAAGTTGCCTTTATGCACCACAAAGGCCACAAGCACCATTACTAACGTGACTGATGCAATGCCGTATCAAATCATCTTTAAAAACAATATTCGCAAGACCAAGACACTAACAACACTACTTCAAATGTGTTAAAATGACTCCAAGTGAAAGTGTTGTGAACAAATATGGTCTATGAAATCATTTAGAAGCTCAGTCACTCTTAAGCCCATCAACAGCAGATGGGTTTAAACAAAACAGTCATTTATCTCGATTTTAAGAGCCGTGGCATTCTGTCTTAACTGCTGATGTCCAGTGTACCTACAGCCATACTAGGAAAGATTAATGGACCTCGTCAGATGCAAAGCACTAAATTGCTCATTCAGAACCTAATTATTTTGCTTAATTGTAAGTTATCTATGGAATTTGCTCTTTAAATTAGAAAGGCATATCATGTAAAGGTCAGATCAGAACAATTACAGCAGGAAAAAGGCAGGCACAGAAAAACAATCCAAGCAGCTGCTGTTCTTTAGGTATGCAAGACTTACTCTGACATAAAAACAAGTGAAATAAATGTTCTTACAGTTTTAAAGAGGCAAAAGCATGAACACTGCTGCTTTCAAGGGGACACAGGTTTGCTCAGCAGTGCACAAAGATGCTCACCAATCTGCTGATGTGTCAGTCTTGAGCCTCTCCTTAATAAATCATCTTATGAATAAATCACTGAGTATATAGAACAGAACAGAAATCTTGAGCTAGCAGGAGAATGAAGAGGCCGGTCTAGTTCTTTCTAGCCCCAAATTTGTAGAAGGCCTAAATAATGTAGTCTATCTACAGACCAATAATAAACTGTAGTTGCCCCTCAGTAGATTTTTTCCTCATAGCATGCCGCTTGTACACGTGGTTGTACATGAGGGTGCCCACTAAAATCAATGGGGCTAAATAAAAAAAAAAACAACACAGCATTGATCATTAAGAATTTGTTATAAAGACCATTGGAAGGTTGTGGAACTGTATCCATTGAGTTTTGGATGAAGAGATTTCCAGGGTATCAACTTCGATTACAAAACTGCTTTGAAAATATGCAGACAGTTAAAATAAGTGAGAAATACAATCAATATTTCTTTTTTTTGGACAAAAGTAACTGCCAATATAAATACTTTGGATGAAGATGTTTACAGTGACTGGTGCTTTTCTGGTTTGCAAATGCACACTGATGAATCCGCTCCAGCTCCTCTGGGAATGGTTATAGGTAAAAACATCAAAACACAGGTAGAAAGGCTGACATGTGGGTGTCTTAAGTTATGATTTAATCTATCTTTTGACTTGTAAACAAAAGCCTGGAGAAATGTTCACTGAAACACACTGTGGTTTCAGTGCGTATTTAACTGGGTACAAAAGCATTTCAGGTTGATCACATAAAAAATGTTGATCACACAACAAATGGGGCATGCAAAATTAATTAAGCTTTTAATAAAATAGCGGGGGGAGAAAAGCTTGTGGAAGCTTCAGGATTAGAATTCAGATTTTTCTTTCTGTTGTTCTCTGCTCTACTTTATCTGGCATAGAAAAAGAAAAAAAATACAAAGTTAATTTGCTTTTTTTCTGATTAGCTATAAGAATATGAAGCTGACCCAGATTGGCTTTAGAAGTGGATGACATGAATAATTTCAATTGCTAAGTATAGCATGTTTCATCAGAAATAAATATTTTTTCATTGTTATTCAACCAATTCTTAATGCTGTGTATTAAGGGAAGGTCTACAGGGCACTGAATACTAACAAATTACGCTCAAGATGCCTCTGCAGAAAAAAAGTGCTGTGCTGCTTAAACCCTGAACCCTGGCTATAGGGTTCTGCTTCATCATCTGATAAACCTGTTCCCATATCTGCCAAACCATGGAATTTAATTTCAAAGGTTTGTAATTGTATTGTATGTAATGATATCTTCACTGATGGTAAGTCAATCAACAACTTTCTTCTTTGAAAATTAACAACCAATAGTAAAATATCCAGGGAAAAACAGCAGGTTCACCAGCTTACTAATATGTGGGGGCTTTTCTAAGATAACAAAGGCTTTTGTAAGATGGTAAGCAGTAAACCAAAACCAAACTAATTCACGCTTGCAGAAATAATAGGCTATACTCTCACATGTTACACATGTCTCTTGACAGTACGTTGTTCAGCACTTAACTGTACAATCTTTGGTTAAAAGAGTGAAAGTCGTGTGATTAAAAGTGATACCAATCATTCAATTTTACAGACTAGTTTGCTTTAATATTTAACATTTTAGCATACTTAAACTGAAAATTAATCTAGAAAATCCTGTCTGAACTGGATTTGAAAAACCTTTGCTCCAAGGTAAAGGCAAATTAAAACAGCAGAGGTGTTTATTCTTCCACATTGTGGTAAGTATATTGGAATTCAAAGACAGACTCTTGCCGTGGTTTCATTCTCCTAATAAGGAATACTTTAGAATCTCTATTTTAAATCAGTAGTTATATCTAATAGCAAAAGATCTCTTCTAGTTAAAAAATATAGGATATAAAATGTCATTTTTTTAGCCAAAACACTTAACTTCAGTTTTATCATCTCAAATAGTTTTATAACTAAAAAAAAACCATAAAATGAAGTTGACAAAAAAAGTGTCTCTCAGTCCTGGGAGAGAAATTGCTGAGTAGCAATATTATGAACTCTATAAAATCACAATGGAATGAGAGAGGTGAACAGAAATTGACATAATTCAGAAATTAAGTGCACGCAATAAAATTAATGGAAAAGAGCTCTAAAAGAAACAAACAGAATTACTATTCCCCAAATCATGCAACAATGAGCCAGAGAACTTTAATGTCAGAGGTAATTCTGGAAGACCAATATTTGAATGGTGAAGATGAAGAGTATGCAGCTAGCAGGCTAGAAGAAGCATTGGTTTGACTCTCCTTGGTTACATGCTCTTGATGTTTTGGAAAAGGTCTGCCACTAGTAAGTCAAAGGGCTTACTGTTTGTAGCAGTTTATTCCTGCTCTATTTTCTTGCTAAAATTTTTGGATGGTTTGCCTTCACTAGTATAAATTGCATTCATGGAGTTTTGGGGATTTTTTTCAGATAATGGAGGTAAGCAAATGCATTTGGAAAAAATAATTCCAAAGAGCAAGTCAGCCAGAGAGAGGGGGTTAAATTGATAGGCTGACATATCCAAAATATCCATTATGGCCACAGAAAGGGGAATCTCCCCTCATCTCTGGTGCGGACATCCATTCTTCAGGAAGTTCTTCACAGCCTGCAGAATGGGTCAGCACATGCCTATACAGATTTATTAGAGGGTATCACGGCTGCACAGGCAATGTGCTAAGGTGAAAGACATATGGAGTAGGTGAATGGGTGAGCAGGAACTCTCAGACACGTCTCACTTGGTCTCATTGCTTATAGCTTCCTTCTGGTGAGGCTGTGGGTAGTGCTAGGAGCAGCAGCCACCCCTGCTATCGCAGACCCAGGGATCAAAGTAGCTGCTGTGAAATAATAGTAATAATAACAGCAGAAGATTAAAGCTTTACTTGTGGTCTAGTTCAGCTGCCTGTCCTGCTCCTCGGCTGGCAAGAGTGGCATGATATGTCCCAAAGGTAAGCAGGGTGATGGTCCAGGTTCAAGAGGGGAGTCTGGTTGTGTACGACTCTTTTAAAGGCTGACTTATACCAGGTAATGCCCATAGCAATAGAGTAGGGGCTAGAACAGCTGAGATCTTTCTTGATAAAGATTTTCCTCTGTGTTATTTTCTCTGCTGGAGACAGAGCAGAAAAGGAAAAGCGACATCATGGATCACTACTGTGGATCTAAAACGGGCATTATGCAGGACAGTAGAAAACACTGGATAGCCTCCTTATTTATATTATCTAGAAACTGACTGTAAGAGGATCCCAATTCTGCATAGTGGTAAGAAGATAATTCAAAGATGTCTGCTGTTAGCTTGTTGCCAGGAATGGCAGTATTTAAGATGTAAAGAAATTAATTTACATAGTAAAATAAGTAGTAGAGACTGTTGGGCTCACTTTTTTTTTTGTTTCTGTTTTTTTTTTTCCTTTTGTTTTCTCATATGTATATCGTAGTATGAGGGGCAATGGAAATGACTGCTGTAACTGACTGAAAATATGTAATGAAATTTTAGGCCCAGCAGCTATAAACTCGCCTAGAAGTATATGATAGCAATTATTTTAGCCCAATGAAATGCACAACATAAAGAAGTTCCTGACAAGGCAAATTACAGCATTTGAAGTGCAAAAGTGGCACTAGACTAGTAGAGGTGCAATTAGCCAATCAAAAAATATTACAGGTAGGTTTTCATGCTTGATGTTTTTGTCCACCTACAGTGGCTTAAATATCCCCTGTACCTTGAAGGGAAAGGAATGATGCTTGTTAAATCTGTTCCTCCTAACGGAAAGCTTTGCGGGAGCTTTCATCTATCGAGTATTTATTACCACCATGAGTAATGAGCCCAGTCTTGGGCCAGTGGGTCACATGCCTCTTTTCCTCTCCAGCAACGTGACTACACTTGCTGCAATGGGCTTTGGAGCCCTTGGAGCCAAGGTCTTGTCAAGTGGTTATGGACCAGGTCTTGAGCTCTTAAACGAAGCCACTATCAGCTTCAGCAGTTCTGTCAATTTCCTCTGCCAAGTCTTTCTGGAAGGGAGACAGGGATAGAGCTCTGAAGGAAGACACATTTCTCCCCCAGAAGCCGGAAGGAGCAATCATTGCATGAAAGTTAGATTTGCAAGGCAAGGCAAGTTCTCAGGACTGTTAAAAAAATATGCTTTTGTAAGAGCTTCTATAATTTACTTTGAGTAAATCTCCTTAATCATATATATATATACACTATATATATATATAAAAAAATACATAATTAGCCCTGCTCTCATGTTTGAGGTCCTGCTAATGACATACTTCATTCACCTGATCCTTTAAATCTTGCTTTTAATCTAAAATTCCTTTGATTGAAATTCCCTACATAAGCTAAATCCCACCTAAAAGCAAGTACTACACACTTCTGAGTCTCTGGCACAAAATGATTAATAGATTTTTATTTCTGATTTTCCTTTGGTTAAAAAGAAAAAGAAGATTGAAATAAGGTTTTAGAGGTCTATCTTTATTTATTTATTTATTTTTAAGGGAAAAAAATGGTTGCAAAGTGCACCAAATAATCAAGACACACATTAAGATCAGGAATTTCTGAAAATCTTCGATTACTGACACTCAGTACAAGGTAAAATCTTGCAATTCAGTGTGCATAAAGGAGTGTAACATCCACAAAGAATTACAAGAAAATTACAAATGAAATTTTCCAATAAATGCATAATTGTTCTCTTTGGGGGTCTAATTAAATGCTTCCTTAGGTAAACATGACCAAATAATATTGTAATCCATAAATTCATCTGCTTAAATCAGTTCAAGCTGAGACTCTGGCCTTTTCTGAAGCAGCCTAATCCATACCTATGAACAAGTGTATAATAATATCTTAACTTTTTTAAGCTAATACATATATAAAAAAAACACAGCATAAATATGCTAAATTACACTGAGAGGCTGACAAATAGAGTAATGAGCATTTATTCCTTCAATACAGGACTGTAGAGGTAACTTATGTAATCTTATAAAAGCTCTTCCACGGCGTATATGTAGCTGCATTTAAAATCTAATGTAAAGGTATGCTAGAGTAGTTCTTTCTGTCTTCTTCTCTTGCACATTTTTAACAAGAAACTAGAGAACGATTCAAATCCTTGAAAAGGCACAAAAAGAAACTCAGAAAATAAAAGGAGGCCTATCAGTTTCCAAGAGTTCACCCAAAACAAACCCAAAATATTATTTTTTTCCCCCGAGGCCTAAACATTTTGCTTGTTCTTTTCTCATTGCTTTCCCTTGCCAGCATCTCTCGGAAGGAGATATTCCAGGAACACATGAGCAGCAGCTGTGCAAGCAGGCCGGAGGTCTGCTGTTACTCATCGTACTGTACGTACACAATAGGCTTATGCTCCTTGCCTGCCTTCATGACAAATTTTAGGATCATAAAAACCAACAAGTCAGCATGTCTGGTTATCGTCTTCCTTCTCTCCTTACTATCATTTATTTCTACACCATTTTCTCCTTATTTGATTGCAACTTACTATTTTTACTTTTCAGTGTAACAGCAGGCTTGTGATTCCTGCCGAAGAGATATGCTGCCAGGCTACATTAGAAGACACTTTGCAAATGTAGTTAGTAATCTGACTGCTAACCGTAGAAATATAAGGCCTTAGGATGCAGTCTAATTTAATACTGGCATAAAAATGTTCCGTGTCTGTTATGCATTGCAGAAGAATTTGTGCTGCAAGTTGTTTTGGAATAAACAGGCAAAAAGCATCAATGTGTAGAGACTCATGTCAACAATTATCTCCATCGTTCACCTTCAGTTGTTAAAAGCAATTAATATCAGATACAGATCCTGTCCATAAAGCTCTCATCTTGCAAACACTGATATAACACATAAATAATTCAGTGGAAGCCAAGGTGACTACTCACATGTTTACAAGGATTTTCAGGACTGGAAAGAGGAAATGAATGGTTATTTAAGCTTTTCTTGCTCCAAAGCCTATTGTTTTTGCTTAGTTCAAGCCAAAATTGTATGTACTTGCATATTTAACAGGACTACAAAAAAGCAGGTTTTCCATTCCTGACTTTTAAATGCACAGGTTCAAATCATTTTATGTAAATACTACAGTGCTGAGGCTTCACTGAATGGCATCATTTGGCTATCTTAACCTATCCTTCCCACATACTATTACATAACCCACCTTTCAAAGTCTGTCCTTAAGAATATAAGCAGAGACACATATAATCCATCTGTTAAACCATATTATATAACTAAAATATTTTTATTCTAACCTAAAGACACTGGCCTCCAATTTTTGTAGGATAGATATAAGCACATGCACACACAAAACCTGCCCTACCAGACCTTGCAGTCAATGTAAGATATTAGAGACAAGAACTGATTGCACAGAATTTTAAGAGGAACACTGGATACTGATCAGACCATCAGACAAACATCCTAATCCATAGATAGGCTTTACGTATCTACCTATCTATATGTCTTCTATTAGACATTTTAAAAACGTTTACAAGGTTGTTTTGATGTACGTAGCCTACCAAAGACAGGTGCATGAGAATGTAATTCATCTTCGCAAAGCATCCCCGTACTCGTTTCTTTGCTTTAGAATTCTTCTCGTCCGTAGTAGTATTTTTCTTGACTTGCACCATGGGAAAGGATAACCAGTTCCGTGCTGTATTCCCAGCCCCAACCACACTGAGCTGCGCAGTCTCAGTAATTAGTACCTCTGAGAAAACCTATAATCTTCTTGTAGCTTAGTATTTTAGCCTTAAATTTTTGTCTGAAAATTACAGTGCCTTTGTTGATTCATAAAAAAATATATATTGAAGAGGGAGTATCTTTAAAAATCCGTATAAGATCACGTCTTTTTTTGATATTTACTTCATTGAGATACTCTGAATTTTCCTCCCCAAGTTATGTATTTTTTTAATTCATTGCTCTTACGTAATATACTGTAAAGCCAGAAATGCTTTTGAAAGCATTATCTATATGACCGAGTAAAAATGTTGTGATATTAAGGGTCAGTAAGTTTATTCCTGGAAATAATACTCAAATCCATGAGAAAATAACTTGAATATGTATCCATTATCAGAGTTTTATAGTCAGTTAAGAAAGGATTTGACATATTGAGTAGATAAGGACTCAAGAATTCATTCCAGTAAAATGCATTTGTAATATGTACAAAACTTCTCCCACTTTGAATAAATGTGCATAAATTATTAAAATTAACAGCAGGGGAAATGTGTATAAAACATCGCTAAGGGTTTCCCAGCAAGGCAGCTTCACCTTAAATTTCTTAAGCCAGCAGAAAGATAATTATATTTTTACCAATAAAGTAAAATTTTAAAATTAAAAAAAATTAAAATTATAATTTAATATAATTTAATATAATTTAATATAATTTAATTATAATTTAAAATTTTAAAAAATTAAAAATTTTGATACAGTCCATGGGAAAAAATCAGATAAATTAAATAAAATTCGTGATAAATGCACACATAAGATCTGCAGTTCTCTGTACTGTCTCTGTATTTTGAGATCTGTTTTCTATGATTGTCTGACAGAAGCTTTTATTCTCTGGAACTGTGAAAAATATATAAAGCTTCAGCTGTCAAACATAATAACTCACCTCACTGAATGCAAATCATTTCCACTAAAGGAATGAATCAAAAAGGCTTTACTTATTCACAGATTAATATATTGAAGTAACGTAAACATTCAGGTCCCCATCTTAAAGAAATTACTCTGCAGGAAGAACTATGTTAGAGGTCATTACTTTTTTTTTTTTAATAAAACAAAACAAAAACACCTATGCTGGGAGACAAAGAAGAAGGCTGGGTGAAACAAGACATTTTAAGGAAGAAGACAAATGCTTGTTGACTCAGAGATCCAAAAGCACCCTTAAAAGAGCTTTGGTTAAAAAGACACAAAGTATTCACACATTTTTATGAAGTATTATCTACATATTTTTATCAAGCATATTTTGCCTGTGTGTGCTTTGTAAATAAGTTTTCCGATGCAAGACCAGCACTTTTGAGCTAGTTTTCAGTAACGTGCTTTCTGTATAAATCATATTTTTCAAGTTCTTTGTGTTAAGTTTAAACTTGAATCTTGCCTATCAAAACTGTATATCTGGCATGGTGCCTGGAGTATCTGTTATCTCTGAACAAATATTTGGAATGAAGTTTTCCTGTTAGTCATTTCTACCATTGAAGGAGAATTCTTGTTTCTTTAGTTAATCATACTTTCTTATATTTTGTTAATCAATACATTTTGTTGATCTTTACATACTTTACAATTTGAATATAGACAGTTTGCTCAGCTTTATAGCATATGAGAAGGCACAGAGCTTGGACAATAAATCCTTCGGCTGGGGCAAGATATTAAAAGACAGTGAAGATCTCAAGGGGAAATGTTTGAAGTGCTTAAAGCAGCAACATTTACAGAAAATAATGAGATTGATTCAGGTGTGATCATGAGTAGGGATAAAAAGGGAGTTAATACAAGTACAAATAACAAAGACTATTAGTGACCCAAAGAACATGAAAGACAGATCAATAGGGAAGACTGAGTGCTGTAACCCAGAAATGTATTTGCAAGGTCTTAGAGTACATTAAATATGAGCTTTAGATTTAAGCGTCGATCTCTATCGTTTGCATGATGCCAGGAGAGTGAACACTTTTAAAAGGCACTGCATTTACTCAGGTTCAGGAGGTGCATTGGCTTTTGGCAGCACACTGATAGCCTAGTGCGATGAAGTTCAGCAATGGGGATTATTAGCTGCAGAAGACTTTTAGTCTAAAACTGGAAAAGGGAGGATGTCAGTCACATTCTGAAGAGCAAGTCAGTGGGGAATGATTTGCTACTTTGGAACTAGTGGGCCTCAAGTCTTTCCCGAGAACTATGAATTTGTCCACCTCACTACCACTGAGTTACAGAGAGAGGACACTACAGTTGCTCTCTCACAGAAGTGAATTCACAGATTTCTAAGAGCCCTGCTTCTATCACCTCTCAGTGACCTCTAATGTGCAAGGTTGAAGACCTCCTTTCCACCAAAGAAGAATGCCTACTGTTTGCAACTTATGCTCATTTTTCTTGCAGGCCACACAAAACTAAAATCAAACCATAGGATGTCTATGTCACTTGGAAAAGGAGGTGACCCCAGACAGGGACCTAGGTATGGTCTTCATTTAGCTCATCATTACCTGGGATCTCAGAGGAAGTATGTCTGCACTGATGCAAAACTGCATCCAGCCAGGACTTGTTCAATTCATACATCAGTGACCTGGATGAAGGGACATAATGCACCCTCAGCAAGTTTGCTGGTGACCCAAACCTGGGAGCAGCAGCTGACACACCAGAGGGCTGTGCTGACATTCAAAGAGATCTGGAAGGATGGGTAGAAATGGGTAGAGAAGAACATCATGCAGTTCAACAAAACCAAGTGCAGGATCCTTCCTAGAGAGGAATAATCCTATGCATCAGTACACACTGGGCTTGACCTACTGGACAGCAGCGCTGAGGAGAAGGACTTGGAGGTCCTGACTGACAACAAGCTGAACATGAGAGAGCAGTTTATCCTTGTGGCTAAGAAAGCAAATGGCATCTTGGGGTATGTTAGCAAGAGTGTTGTCAACAGGTCCAGAGAGAATATTATCTCCCTCTATCAGGGCCTGGTGAGGCCACATGTGGAGAATCGTACCCAGTTCCAGGCTCCCCAGTACAAGAGGGAAATGGAGCTACCAGAGAGGACAAGAGGAAATGGCCTCAAGTTGCCTCAAGAGTAGTCAAGCATTGGAAGTGCATATCCAGGGAAGGGGTGGATTCACCATCCCTGGCAATGTTCAAGAAAGGTGTAGATGAGGTGCTTAGGGACATAGTTTAACAGATACAGTGTTGAGGGACTTATGGTTGGACTTGATAATCTCAAAGGTCTTTTGCAATCTTAATAATTCTATGATTCTATGAGAGAGTTTAGCGTCAAGCTAGAAAGATTATCAGGGGATTGGAGCACCTTTCCTCAGAAGAGAGGTAGAGAGAGCTTGGCCTGTTCAGCATAAAGAGGAGAAGATTGAGAGGTGATCTTATCAATGTGTATAAGTATCTGAATGGAGAGAGTCAAGAAGAGGGGGTCAGACTCTTTACAGTGGTTGGCAGCAATAGGACAAGAGGCAACAGTCACAAAATAAAGCACAGGAAGGTCTGCTTGACTTTGAGGAAAAATTTGATTGTGAGAGTAACAGACCACTGGACCAGGTTGCTGAGGGAGTTTGGGGTGTCTCTTTCTTTGGAGATATTCAAAATCCACTTGGATGCCACCCTTTGTCACGAGCTCTAGGTGATCCTGCTGTGCAGAAGGGTTGGACTAGCTGATCTCTAGAGGTCCCTTCCAACCCCAATCATTCTGCGATTCTGAGATATTAAACTTCTACTTTCCTTTCAACATCTACATTACAACTAAAATGGTCAGACTCCATGGACACTGATTCAACTACCAGTGTAAGCATACAGTGTAGATTTCATATCTGTGTTGTTATACAAACAACACATAGATCTCCTTTTCCCTATCCACAGCGATGTTGCCTACAGCGGGACTAAGACCACAGAAAAGAATCAGCTGGACTACACAAGCAGGCAAGTCAGAAGTGATATTGCTCTTTTAAAGATTAATAGTCACCTGCACATGGAGTTTGCCTATTTTAATAAATTCCAATAAGTACAGAACGTCACGGCATGTCTTAGAGTGTGTGAGAGTGAATAGTGTCTCCTTGTCTACCCACACTGGCTTCACACAACACAAAGGCTCAAATTCTCAGTCCTAATGTTCATAGCCACATAACAGCTACTGTGCAGAGATCTCCAGCTCCACCGAAGCCACAGTGCAGCACAGCTCTGTGCACATATGTCAGCTTGGATCTTGAAGCAGCAGAGACTGAAGTTTGCCAGGCAGTTTGCTTTAGTTTAGCACAGCAGTGCAGCACAGCCACACTGCTCCTGAACACCAGCTGGCTCCACGCAGAGGCAGTTCAATGTCTCTGTGCTGCATCCGCCAATGCTCCATGCTTCAAGGTTACCACATGTTGTATTTGTAGTCCTTCTGCCTTGTGTTACTGTGATGCTGAATGTGCTATATGAAAACATTTGAAATAGGATCCAGAAACATCACTTTTTGGCCAAGAAAAATTCTAAGCATGCTATCTCCGTGAAATGTCTGTGGTGTTTATTTTGTGTTCCGTTCTATAATCCTTTACACTTCTGTACAAAAAGCCTTCTTGCTAGCAATATGTACTGCCAATTCTACTACAAGCTGGAACACAATCTTTACTAAAGATAAACATAAGTGGAACAAGAAATGCCAAGTAATTCAACAATGCTAATACTCTCTATGAAAAACAAAGTATAACGCTAATTCACAGAGATGAAGATCAAGAAGAGATGTATCTCACTACAGTTTTTCAAGGGTAGCAGTTATGTTCAGATCTTAGAACAGAGCCTTACCTTAAGCCTAGTGATGTATCCTCTCCCTTACTCTGAAGACGCCTTGCTGTAAAAGACAAAATTTGTCTTGAGGAAAGTGAGTGCCTTTAGCAAGGGAAGGTTGAGTGTAAATCTCACACCCCTCCTCACAGTGACTAATATTTCACCTGAGAGGTGGCCTCACAAGTGAATATTCAGTGAGTGTTCACTAGAAGTGTGCCAGCCATCAGTGTGATATGTTTATGTGGATCTGGCTTCTCTATGCCTGAATATGCTTCTAAATGTACACAAGTCAATGGAAGTTATTTTTGGTACAGACAGTAGGAGAGTATCAGCCATGTTATAAATGGTCTAGTTTCTTCTAGGTCTCTGCCAACTGAAAGATCTGCTTTCTAATATCACCTGCCTAAGAGTCTAATGCTTTAAATTAATTAGGGAATGTTTGTAAAGTAACTTAAAATTTAAAAAGCTAAGTGCAACCTATGATTACCATCTTGTTATAATTTTGCTATCATTAATCATTCTGCCTTTTAGGGGGAGGACAACAGACAATCTTCTTAAAATTTGATTCATTTGTATTCATCAGAACTATTACATAAACCTTCCCCAAAATGAATATATTAAACACTGCCAAAAGCTAATTATTATATTATGTATATTATTAGTCCTTTTTGATGCAGTTGACTCAATAAGCTACAGGATCTTCTGGGTCACTTTTCTTGGGCAAATAATTGGATGGTAGAATGAAGTACCCTGGAAGCAGTGTACACAACATACAGTTTTCTTGTACATAAGAGAAATTCAACAAAATGACCAAGATGATACTATGTGACTTTTATTACTGAAGCTGAGGGAATGTGAGATCACTTCCATTCTTCAGAGATGGAGCTAGAAGGCAGAGATTTGTCTAATTTCTGTTCTCCTGAAATCTGTATTTTTGCTGTTTTAAGAAGAATGTTTCCAAAAATCTAGCTCTCATGTTTGAAAGATCTTTTTTTTATTATTATTATTCTATATATCTTACATTTAGGAAAACACTGTCAGATCCACTTTAAAGCTCTGGGAGGCCTTGCCGCTGGTGAGTTTTATAATGTGGTCTGGGGATGAACTTTGCAAGAAATTTGCATTCAGAGAAGTAGAGCACAAGACTTGGCCAGGACATAATAACTTCTCGTTGTAATTATCTTAATGCCTATGCACAGTTGTGCTAGATTAGTGGCTCTGAAAGGACTTTCATGAGAGAAATGAAAAACTGCCTTTTCTGGCAAAGCACATTATAAACGGGAGCTGAAAAGAAGGTAGGAGCAAGTGAGTGTCTGGAGTGGGAGAAAAATGGATATTTTTGTCATCTTTGCAGACTTCATCTGAAAGGCTCCTGTCATCCTTCCAGCTCATCTGTCATTTGTCACATTTCCAATTTCCCTGTCAGCAAGACAGAAAGAAATTGCTTTGGATGTAAGGCACTGGCTGTGTCATGAGAAACTTGAATGCAATCCACAGTTCCATCACAGTGTCTCAGGAAGATACTGTATAAATCCTAAGGTCTAGCATAGCCTCCATAAAGGTAGCCCAGACTGTCCTCTGCCTGACCACTCGCTGAAGGGAAAGGAAACTTCACCAGCCCTCTGGCTGGCACTTTTGTCTTCTGTCACTTCAAAGGACACTGGTGTAGGCTGTGCTTACACCTCCTAACAAGTGCAGTGGAGCTCAGTCTCCATAGACAACCTCAGGCGGTTCTGTATTGCAAATAATTAATCATAACACCTACCGAAAATATACACACACAAACACATTTCACATGTGGACTGCAGATGAGAAGTCTTTTAATCTGACAGTTTCGCCTGCAAGGTTCAACGGAACCAAACATTTTGTACTGTGTGCTGTTTGTATCCCAATGTCTGTGGAAGCAGCACGCTCCATCTGAAACAAGGTCCTGGGATGTAGTTAGCCCACACAGTATAAGCAAAGATTACCTTAAGCCAAAAAGAAATCAGAACCTATGAAAACATCTGCAACTTCAAAAAATACAGCTGAGTTCAGCAAACATTGACTATGTCCACAGACTTGCAGCTAAAACCATCTGGGCCAAATATGTGGGAACTCTGCGAGCCAGGATCCTTGTTTGTGCAGTGCTGAGCTCAGACAGTGGTAGATATGAATGTAAATGACAAATGACACTCGCAAGGCAATCAAGACAAAACAACTAGTCATGGCTGTGTGTCACTGGAAGGAGGTAGGTGTCTTTCTCTCTCTCTTTTTTTTAAATTCAGAAGAAAACTCTACTTTTGAGCTAGTAGGACTGAGGCATACCAGCAACATTCTGCCTTGTGCTATTTTATAGGGGGTTATCAAATGCGACATACCTGTGGCAACATATATATCGTTCCTGAACGTCTTCCCTTCACCTCTCCCACCTTCACTTCTTCATGTTCAGTCTTTCCAATTCACTGTTACAGTATTCCAGTATCCTAAAACCATATTGGAAGCCTAGATTGATCTGTCTGTACATCTTCCCAAGTGTCAGAAAATTTTGTTTCATAACATGTAGTAGAAAATAAAGAGTTCTGAAAATATATTTCATTGGCTTTTTTCTAATTTGATTTATGACATTCTCAATCCAGTGGCTTTTCTTACTGCAGATGATGTTCACGGCATGTGCAGAGTAGGTATTTTTAAAGTTAAGGAGCATCTTTATATCCCAACTCTTCTTTCATTTAGTCAAAATAGGTTTTTCTGAGATTTCTTAGCTTCTTGCTGGAAATAGTGAAGGGCATTCAAGTGGTGGCATACAGCCATGCATAACACCAAAACAGTGAGATTCTGGCTCTGGTGAAAGTGGAGGATTTGGAAAAAAAGAATGCTCTGCCAGTGGTAGGAGGGAGCAATTTTGCATCTTTGATTTTTGTGAACTGTCTGGGCTTATGTCAACTGATGCAGCAGGCTTTTGATGTAAACATTGATCGTGGTTCCACACTAACTGCAGTGCTACATGCTTTTACAGCACCTGTAGGAACATTATCAAATTATTTCTTGGGTAAATTAGGTATAGAAAGCTTGTTGATGGACAACAGAACTTTTATCCTTGAATTTTTACCCTTCTTGAAGAAGCCGATGTTGCTTGACATATTCGTTGTTTCTCTCTCCTTCTGCTGTACTAATCCATTATGATCTATGTCATGGTAAAGAAGATGATTTTGTAAGATGCGCTGAAGAGAAGACTAATTCATAGCCTAAAAATCTCATTTGTAAGTTTATTTTGTAGCCCAAGAACAGGATTTGTATTTGTACTCCTTGTGCTGGGCTTTGGGAAGCGCCCTGATAAGGTTAGTATAAATACATGATGATGTGACCAGTAGTACAGCTTGACTCCCTCAATACCCTCAGAGCCTGGGACCAAGAGTTTTTAATGGCCGAGAAAATGAATGACAAACAAAAAAAGTCCCAGAATAAAGTAGCAAGGGTGGCCTAGGCATACAGAAAACAAACTGCTGCATTCTGCATATTCACCGTGGTTAAAAGCTGTTGCCTGTGCACCTACCTATCTTATTATCTTATCTGATTAGTAAGAAAGGAATTTGGTGAATGGCCTAATGAATTAAAGCCCCGACGGAGCACACAGTGCAAAGACAGATTTACACTTGTGTGGATCGCATTTGTTTTTTCTAATTAGAGACAAGGCAGTAAGCTTTTCGACATGTTAATTTGTTAGGGCTGGAATCTTGACTAAGTAAAAAGAAAAGTTATTTTAATTATTAAAATGGATAAGACATTTAATGAGACAAGTTGTTTTCATTCGAAAATATTTGATTTATGTGTGAAATGCTATCATGAGGTAAATGCAAATGAAGTTACACCAAGAGAACATAGGACACTAAGTTTACTGTGGGGTGATATGTATCATTTCTAGCTAATTAATAAACATGCAAATTAGGCGGGCTGAAGATAGAAAATGTGTTAAAGAATCGCTTTTTGGAATGATTGCCCAAGCTGATGTCATCATGGCTATCATTAATCTTGTTTCTGACATACTGGGGCAAAGAAGCTTGTGTGTTTTAGTAAAGCTATCTTGGATTTCAGCAGTGAAGATGATTATTCCGGATAGTTTGATTGTTTAAAGGAACAGATCTCACACAAGCTACAATCAGATTATGGCTAAGGTCCCATTCAGTCATTTTAAGCAAACTTTCTTTCATGTTCAAGGCATATTCAGATATTGCAGAGTGGGTTAGACATAAGTCACTTTGCTAACTTGTCCTGCTTTCAATGGAGCAAAAGGCAAAGAATAATTCCACTTGATCTGTAGTTGGAGATATTTTAGCAGTATGGTGACCTGTTGGCCACTTTTCAGGCAGAGGTTGCTAGAATGAAAAGCAATGACTTCCTGAACTTTCATAACATTCTTCAATCTCCTTTTTTGATTCTGCTTCCTAAAACTAACATTCCTTGTCGCAGGTCTGAAGGAACCTCTCTCTTTCGTTCCTCTCTCACAAAGACTGTGACATTTCTCTGGGATTAGATTTCCAGAAGTTTCAATGATTTTGAAATTAAGCTTTTACAAAACAAGATTATTTTTAAAAGAGCACAACACTGTGAAACTGTCAGGGCTTGGTGGCCCTCTCCTGGCCACACAGTGTCATACATTTGTCCTTAAATGCACAAAATCTGCCACAGTGCAATCCCAGACTGGGTTCTATAAGCTCACCAGCTTGTCAGCAGCAGGCAGCCGTTCAGAGCTTGCACACAGAATAAACCAGAAGTTGAACATATCTATTTTGTCTGAAAAAGGACATCTTCATGCTTTATCCATTGGCATTTTGCCTCGTGGCATATCAAATGTAAACAAAGTTTCTTCTCATCACAGACAGGTAGGCTTACTTTGGCCTTACTTTGGCCTGTCAGGTCTTCTGGCATCTGGTCTAAATTAGCATCCTTTATGGTCATTCACTTGGCCTCTTGTAGGTTGAGATGAACTGCTTCCCGAAGGTGCTTATTTCTCCTTATTGTAGTTGCAGTGGTCATTGCCACACACTGGGACATTGCCAATTGGTTTCCCTCATTCCTTGTAAAAGCCTGCTTCTCCTCTTGTTTTGATCAAGGTGGACAACAACTATTCCACTGAAGTCCATCACATTGCCTTAGTGTGGAAAATGGTTTAAAACAAACAAACAAACAAAATTGCTCTGGAACCTAAATCTTTTTAGGGGATTTTTTGCTACTACTTGAATCCTTTCCCTCCCTTTCCTCTTTCTCATTCCTCCCTCTCTTCCCCCCATCTCTCTGAGTGAGGAACAATTTAGGGTCTGTGAGCTTCTCCTTCTGCCTGGTTATATGGCAAGTGCTTCCTGGTTTGTTTTTAAATACTTGAGACAAAAAAAAAATAGAATACAGCATGGTGGCAACATGTCAATCAAAAAGATGGATGAACCACAGAGCAGAAAAAAGAAGTCAAAATTAATGATATGTTGCCAATGGAGTTTGCTGGTGTCAGAAAAGACCAGACAGCACTAAATAAGGCAAAGAATTAGATTACTGTTACTGTATGATCTGAATTGTCCAGATATACTTCCTTACTGAGAGGGTGACAGAGCCCTGGCACAGGCTGCCCAGAGAGGCTGTGGAGTCTCCTTCTCTGGAGATCTTCCAAACCTGCCTGGATGCCACCCTGTGCCCCGTGCTCTAGGGGTCCCTGCTGGAGCAGGGGGGTTGGACTAGATGATCTCTAGAGGTCCTTTCCAACCTCAACCATTCTGTGATTCTATGATTCTATAATATAAGCCGTACTCTTCTATGGGACTTCCTGTTATATTGTGCATAGAGGAACATGGAACACAGGAACATGAGAAGCTGTGACTCTTTCCTGTATGTCTTCTTTAACCAGCAGAACTTGAGTATCAGGGCAGTCATTGAGTCTGAAGCATCAACAGGTCCCAGGATAGATAAACTATGAGCCCGCTGTCCCAGTTTTGGCCCAAGAACAGGCCTTGCCGATGTCTGCACCTGGTTCTGCTCCATGTGGCTTCACTGGGTGCTCAAAGCAGGCCTCAAAGAGGCATCACAAGAGAAAATTAGAGAAGCAGGTATCCTTGTGGAAGATTGAGATAGCAGCCCTGAGAGGCCTGAGGTGACTTTGATGAAAATTTCTAAGAAACCAGATGAAAACAAAATTCAGAGAACTTGTAATCTGTATATATAATAATGGATATATTAAATAAGGATCTAATGAGCTACTAGAACTGGAAGCAGAAGTTAGAAACATTATTTTCAAAATAAAAAGATAAATGGAAATATCTGGAAAAGTATCCTTTCCAGGATATGGAAAAGATACACGGAAAGAAAGAGAAGGGATGAAGACACTCAATAACATCCTAGAAACAAGGCTATTAAAGGCAGCAAGAAGTAGATTGTCTTGAGAATTTAAGAAGTGTGGTGATGCCAAAATCATAAATTCATTTCAGAATATCTTATACTTGAAGTTGACTACATATTTGTAACATAAACAGATACCTTGCCTAAGACTTTGTTAGTATAACAATCACTTGGAAAGCCTACCACAGAAAAAAACTTTGTGACCATTAGGAAGCCCAGCATACCACTCTTATTTCACAGAATCACAGAATGATTGAGGCTGGAAGGTACCCCTAAATATCATCTATGTACATGGCACAGGATCAAATCCAGGCAGGTTTTGGATATCTCCAGAGAAGGAGACTCCATAACCTCTCTTAGTAACCTGTTCCAGAGCTCTGTTACCCTCACTGTAAAGAAGTTCTTCCTCACATGGAGATGAATATGCATCAATCCAATTACTTCTTAATGAGTAGGCTCAGAGCATCAAAAAGCTCACAATATAAACAGATTGGATTTGTCCCTGACTGAGAGACAAGCCCCTAATCTGGGTTTGAGAGAAAATATATGCTCCCCATAAAAGGCAACTCAGGAACATCTCGGTGGCAGGAAGCACTGCTGAGCCGCAGGGCTGCCCAAGGCTCTGGCATCACGTTTCATTGGCTTCACCCTCGCTACCTCTGCTGAACGTAACACAGCAACTCTGTGAGGAGTCCCATCAGCTAACGGGACGCTATGACAGCTCTGCATCACTCTGCAGCCTTGGAAAAGCAGTACTAGGGCAGATGAGCCCAGGCATGGGGAAGGTGCTTACATTTCTAATTCACAGCAATAATGCAGTTGTAAATGTTTAATGATGCTAAATCCTAACAGACGCTGTTACAATGAGCAACACAGATGATAAAAAGATGTAAAAAATTATTACCTGCTCTCTGGCAAGATCTGTTATCATCTGGTAGCATTCTTCTGAGAATAGTACTGATATTGCAGTCTCCTTTATATTACTCTGTATTTACCTAGGAAGCCCTGAGAGCTTTTATGACCTCAGAGATTATGAGACCTTTAGACTACTGTCTGCATCCCTTACCTGTTACCTTGCCCCAGAATGAATCTGCTGTCTTGCTGTAGACTTCTGGTAGACTTTTCCTGCTGGGGAAAAGACAATTCCTACATTTCCTCAACTGCACGATCAAAATTCTGAGTTCTGAGAAAAGGCCTGGATTTGCTTCCCAGACCCTCCTGCTCTTCTACTTCTATCATCATCTGGCCAGTAAAACAAATCTCTGTGCTTTTCCCTAGGTCATAACATGAGGAGAGCTGTCAAATGCTATTAAATAAGAAATCTTTGGACAGTAAGGAGAAAAAAACTGACAAAATATGTATTGTCCTGCATATAATAGAAGGACTGTTGATCGCCTCTAAAAAAAAAAATAAATTAGCTGCTAGGTGCTTTAGCTATTTTAAAATTACATTTGAGTAAATCACAAATAAAACTTTGTTTTGAAATAAAAAAATCAACATTTTGTTTTAGCGTCACAAATATTACTAATGTTTCTACTTTTTGTTTTTCCAGTACTCTAAAAGATTGTGTCACTTTGGCATAAATTCACAAATTTCAGCCAGCTCTGAAATCTCTTTTCTTTGCTTGTGTTTTTTTTTTTTTTTTTCAGCAAATTAACTCTTTGATGCTGTGACTTCTTTTTTAAAGCAGAGAGTGGAATGAAGACCTCATTCCCTGCACTCAAAACAGCACATGAATCTTCAGAGAGGGAGATGAGGCTAATTTCTAGTTGAGCCTTAGAAAGAATAAGGTGAATATTGATAAGCTTCTAGGACATCCTTCTTCTGTCCCTCTCACTTTTTGTAAACTACTAGTATGTAAACAGACTTAAGTTTCACAGACAAAACGTTGTTTTCTTCTTCTTCCTAAGCAAATGAATTTCATATAGGTAAGTCTATCATACTTCGTGTTTTCAGAGGACAGCAGCTTCTGTGAAGTATTAGGAGAAGGGAAGGGTTATTTCTAGATCTAAAATAGTGTATTAGACTGAGGTCAGTTCAATATAACACCATTGCTGCGGTCCTTAGTAATGACCTTGACAAGCCATGCACGCTTCTCAGGCGCTACAGAACAAAACCACAATCATTTTCTCCCATGCAGTATGGGCATATATGCTATTTTGCAAGGCATCTGATTCCCACTTGGAACTCTACATCCTTCCCAAAGGACACTTTAAGAGGGCCTGCCACCCTGGTGCCAAGACCCTCCATCCACCTCAGCCATGGTGCCAGAGCTGCTCATGGGTAGAGACCAGCAATGAATGACCTGGTCCCCTGGGGACCACCTTTCCTCTTGCAAAACAGTTGAAGTGAGAGCGACAAGATACCTCAGGTTGACAACCCTGGATCTTGAAAACTCGTTTAGTATTTGGGTTTTTGGGAGGGTAGGGAGAGAAGGGGTTGGATTTTCTTTTCTGGAGTGAAGGTTTTCTTGCTTCCCATGCTTAAGCCATTTTGAAGATGGGGAATAAGAACCAATGATGCAGTAGGCAGTTTGGTCCGAGCCACATCTCTTGCGTCAAATTGGGTGGTTCCTTGGGGAATATTTTTCTTATACCCTTCCAAAAGACTTGCCTCTTCCCATCACCTGAGTCAGTTTACAGGGCTGGGCAAGCAACTTGTCCTGTGTTAAAGAAGCTGAAGCAGGAGCCCTGTCACCTTAGGGTCAGCATTTCCCTTAAGATATATTATTGACTGGTCACTGTAGCTTTTCTTCGGACCATAAGGATGGGCCCTGGAAGTCAGCTACTTGCAACAACTGCAAGGGAAAATGAATACTGAGAGAAATTCATCTGTTTGGCATGCTTGCAAGCCAAACATGCTTGGTGAGACGTGCGTGGTAGTGGATTTAGTACTTGCAGAGGGAAAACAAAGAGCTGTTTAATTTCATGTGTTTTTGTAATACCATCATTGAAAGAGATCATTATAAAAACAGGCTCAGATTTTCACCTAATGGCTACAATTGTAGCTATTTAAAAAAAGAGTTAATGCAGATGAGCAATATCAATGTGATGTGAGGCGTAATAATTGGAAAGTTATTTAACTTCCAGAACTCCCAAGAGACGACGTAATAAAGCTGTTCAGACACAGCTGCTGAAACCATTGCTACTGTCAGAAAATAGATTATTGAAGTAAAATACTGTGTTAAAACATCAATTTTGAAATAATAACGCTTTCATAAAGAACAGAATTGTTTTCTGTCATCTGATATCCTTGAGTATCAACCTTGGGTCTGCTATGCATTATCCGACTTGGAATCTGCCACAGGGATCGCATGGCCCAGGATGGAAAAGAAAGCTACACATTTTCTTCTGTTTGCAACATTTCCTGGTTTAATGAACCTGCCTCGAAATAGCCTGGAGACACACAAAGCAGAGCATCCCAATTGATGGTGAGTGAAATATTTGGTGTTAACTACCTGCAATAATTTAAGCGCTGAAAAGTTTGGTGATGCTGAGTAGGCCTAAGGCATCTAATTATCTAACAAGATTCCTAGGGAACTCCAATAGTGTTTTCTGCTTCATTAGGATAGGAGCACATTTTTTTCCTATTTCAGCAAATGCCTTCTCAACAAACAATAAAATGTGCAAGCTGGAAGTTAAAGACTGGCTAATGGTCCCTTGGCAAGAATATACAGAAGCAAAAAGAGTAAAACAAGCATATGCTGTGTACATAAAAAAGACATTTCAATTTTAGAGATAATGGTTTAAAGAAAACTTGCTGGAGGCTATGAAGGGCTCTATATCTTATAGGATGGAAACACAGAGTTTTTATTCAGCCCCTATTTCTCTTTGTTGTGCAGTTTCTAATACGATATTTCCTATTATCAAAAGAAAAAGGAAGGGCTGTAAATCACGATAACAAGTAGCTTTGCTAAGGCTGGAGATGGAGCACTTTCTTTACCACATACATACATACAGGTCATGAAAGAATATCCTCAGACACTATGGTTTATGACCAGTTCCTTTTCCACTTATTAACTTCTATTCTTTATCGTGGTTGGTTATGAATACTTAGAAAATGCTTTTAGCCAACATGCGTGATAGTTAAACAGATTTAGCAAAGAAAAAAATTTTTTCTCTGACTTTTTCTTTTGTACTTTATTGAAAGAATCTAAAACAGTTTCTCATAAATCATCATATCTGAAAGCCTTGAGCTTCCAGTTTCTAGACTGTTGTAAAGTTGGCTACCAGGGACAGTGTCTATTTATTGCCCTCTGCTGGCATCATCTCTAAATCTGGTGTTTAAAACCTGGCTGGTCTACCACTTCTCTCGTTTGTTTGCCTTTTCCTAACAGTTCAAATGATATTCAAGAAGAAACATAGATCTCTAAATCAGTATTGGTAGGATGAGACATTATGCACTTATCAAGAAATGAAGACATTCCCACATGAAGTGGTGGATAACTGAATTTTTTCGATTTCTTTGAAAGCCTCTTCAAACATGAGAAAAAATAAGAAAATGTTCTTCAACAAAAGAGACCCTTGAGGAAGACGATCACACTTTGAAGAAACTAACAAAAATACTGCTGATTTTCTTTCAGTAGAAAGCTCAAAGTGGTAAAATCGAAGTCAAGTTTCACTCTTCTTTAAGTATTCACTGCTTCACTAAATCATAAAATGAATGTTTTAGTATCAGAATATAGAATAGTTTAGCAAATAGACTGAAATTGTAACAATTCATTTAGCATTATTGCAGTTATTGTGCCTGTTCTTTTTTTACATCACATACCAAATGGTTAAGAACTTTTGATAACAAACAATATCTTTTGCTTTTCACAGCAAGTTACTCAACCACAGTAAAATTTTGCAATAGATATGGTGCTACTTGATTCTTAGTAATGTTAAAATCAAGTTAATTTGTAGGATATTTTCCTAAACAAGAAGCACTATTTTAAATAGTGATGGTTTGAGGGAAGTCTCAGGGTGTGTGGTCTAGCTGGGTCCCCTCTAATTTATGATATAATGATGCAGAGAGACCATTCCTGGTCACTCTTTCCCCCATTCTCCTGTTAATCTATTACTTTTTTTTTTCTCCTTTCTTCTTGCACAAATCCCATCTTCATTCTGTTCTTGTTACTCTCCCACTTTGTTTTATCAAAGAATCTAAGAATAAAAGGCGTCAACTCTTCATCTAACCTTATTCAACATACAAAACTAGCTACAGAAGGTCACTTGACAAATTTATATTATGTATAAAATATTGTAGTTGGACAAAGCATTTTCTTTAGAGACTGTAAACCTGCATAAGTGGGTACAAAAAAAGATTAAAAAAGGGATAAAAATGGTAATTGCTTACAAATTTGCTCCAGTGTTTTCTTCTTCTTTCTCAGCCCATTTAACTAATCTTTTATTTGAATGTAGCATCCGTAGATTTAGTACAGTACTCCACTGAATCTTCTTCTCATGATCAGAAACTTCCCTGGCATCATTTTCCTTGTGAAAATACACACACAAAAAAATCACTCCTTAATTTTCTTTTAAATAAGCTAACTAGAGTATAAGTTCTTCCTATATGGCATTTTCCTGACACCTTCAAAACTTCTAGACTTTCTGCATTGCCTCTGTTTTCCATTCTCTTCTGTGCTCTGGCCACCCTTGTCACATCTTCCTTCTCCTAGAAATCTCTCTGAGAGAAAAAATAGAGGGACATTTCTGTGTGTGCTACACTGTGAGTGAGCACAACAGCTTCTGTGCTCAGATGCCAGTTCTGAGAAGCTGGAACATACTTGGGATGCACAGTTTTTACAAGAAGTGGTCTCATTTTCACAGATAAAATAAAATGTAAACCTCCAAATCCCGGATGAGTTCTCTCTCCTTGAAAATGGTCAAGTCCCTGTTTCAAAGCATGAAGATACATGCTGATGTTGCTTAAAGAACTAGCTTGCAAGGCTGTTTCAACTTGGTAAAGACATTTGTTTTACTCTAATTTCAAACCTGAAAATGGCCTGACCACTTCAACTGGAATTTTCTTCCCCCTGTGCTCTCATCTGCCAAAATACCAAGCTTAAACACATAATTGATTTAAAACCTTTCATCATATATAATGAAGTTAGATGTAAAGTGCAGCAGGGTAACAACTGCATGCCAGTCAAAATGCTGCAGTAGGCCCTGGATGTTACAATATTGATAACTTATTGATCACAATAAGTTATTCCTTTTCTAGATTTATTCTCAGACTAGTTTCATATTTGATTCTCCTCTGGAACCTTGCTAAGAAAAAATTACATTTATTTAAATATAAGCCTCAGCTTATTTGCTACAGCCATACACATTTTATGCATTATAATATACTGACATAGCTATAAAGTGCAACTTGAACTAGCGTTACTTACGTCACTGTCACTCATGATTACTCAGTCTCCTTTTCCTTTGCTTTTCACAAACATTAATATGCCCAGAACTGTATATAGAAAGGAAGCCTTGAAACACCTTTGTTGGTTCTCTGTACATTTCCAAAAAAGCTTGCAAAAGGAGTTATGAATATGTATTATAATTTTATATTTAAATGGCTCTTACAAAATCTTCCTATTCCATAAATGAATACTGCATAGCTCAGAAAGAAAAAAGAAATTGCTGAGTATACTGGAAATTCTGTATGACCATTTTTGCTGTTCTGAAGACCCTCTTCTGCTTTTCCACAGAAGAGTTATAGAGACGTGCAGTATCTGGTACTTCACACCATGGAGGAATACATCAGCCCTATCTAGCAAAGCAGAAGATGAACTGTACTGTATAAAAAAGGCTGAAATTAAGCTAAGACATGTTAAATTAATGGGTAAAGCTTTCAGAAATGCCATTTTATACATGAAGCTCCACTACTTCCACAAGTTGCCCAAAGCAAAACTGCTTAGTTGAATTATTCACTGAGGGCAGAGTGAATTTTCTTTTCCCCTGAGAACTGATCTAGGCTGTGTATGCCTCCATCACAGCACTCTCCTCCGTGCTGGATGAGGCTGCACTGCTGCTCTGCAGCCTCAGCGCTCCCTGGTACCTCCTGCCAGGGCGTCTTGACAATGTGAAGCCAAAGGATCCCCCATCTGCTTTTCTGTTGGCTGCGCTGCATTTGCTGGGAAACACCATGCGCATAATTTGTCATACGCTTTCCCAGACTGTTGTTAGATATAACACTCTCTGGGCTTATTAATCCTGTAAGCTAAACAAATTCACTGTGGAGGCAGGTGTTGTGCTCTTCCCCAAAGCACCAGGTAGTGCTGAAGGCCGCTGCACAGAGACCCAGCGACACAGGCTGAGAAAGGCTCATAACAAGAAGCGTAGACAAGAGGTGTAAGCTCTGACTGAATGACCAGATGCTGGAGGCATCTGTTCCTCCAGGCACCTCCCAGGCAGCTCTGCAGGGTGTAAAACCTCCCCATGTGGGCCTGAACCGAAGATGGGCAGGAGCTGGTTGGGAAGGAGCCTGCACCCTTCCCCTGGGAGCAGCAGCTTCCCCTGATGCAGAGGCTGCTCCTGAGTCCCAGCACTTGCAGTCTCCGGCTCAAGGTGACCAGACCCCACATTTGGCAGGACTTTGTGTCCCCAAAAAGCTCTTGCTTTGTGCTAGTTTTGCCAGCAGGCAGCAGCTTCAAAGCATAGACTGATCTCCAGTGTCCTTACTGCACTTTGGCCAGCTAGTGCAGCTGAACTTGTGCTGTTGGCCTATAAAAGATAAGCAGGACCCTTAAAACCAGTAAGAGGAGTAGGGAGGAAAAGAGCATATGGTCAAGCATGATGCTTTCATTTAAATTGCATGCCTGTCACTCCAATTATTTATTTGTTACCCATAGTCTCAGTAAAGCATTAACACTGAGCAAAAGACTGTGGGTATCAGGTATGAGGACTGTGAATCTGTCTTACAACACAGGATATAAAAAGCTCTGTAGCAATCCCAAAAATTCCATGTGCAGCAAGAAGGCTCTTTAAGCTGGAAAAGCTCTGCTTGGTAAGACTGCAACATCCATGCAGATGCACAGGAGCTCTTGGAACTCAGGGGTGTCCCATTTAAGGCCTCTGTACTTTAAATACCAGAACCCAATGCTAGAGAAGGTGAGAGGGGGATCGAGGCTCTCTGCTGCTGAAAGAGGAAGGAAGAACCATAAATGATCAGAGCCAGTTTGGATAAAAGGCCCGACGACAGGAAACCTCTGCTGAGGAACTGAAGAAAAGGTGGGAAGGGCATCCTGAAAAGTGACAGCAGGCAGAGGGCCGTATTTTGGATGACAGGACAGGAAATACAATCACGGTTCTCTTTGGTGTGGAGGGACAAGACTGTTGATCCCCTCATGTGATTATCTTAGACGTGGGAACAGCTCCAATCGCTAATAATCATGGAAAATGGTGGTTTATCAACTAATTTTTCTTTCTTTTGTTTCCAGTTCCACTGTCTGTAGTCAAACAACACAATTATTTGCTTTTGCTAGAATAAACCTGTTATCTTGTTTTTTAGCTTATCTGTTGTCAAGACTGGGTTCCAGCAGACAGACATTAAACAGTGACCTACCAGTAAGTTACAGCCTTAGGAATGTCACATGACAGACATAAAAAAAATGTCCAGGTGTCTACAACTGATTTTACTGGAGCACCTGAAAACTTCGTCTTTCTCTGCTTAATGTTGCTAACACTTCTAGTGGGACATTTAGACCAATATCAGTTGGTGACCAGCCTTCCGTTTTTACAAATACTTTCTAAAAAAAACTACTTTTGATGTTTTTGATATAATCCGTATTTTGTCTCCAGCTACACTGGCAAGATACAAGTTTGCTTGATTTTCAGAAAGCAGACAGAGGAATATTCCCGTGCTGATCCTACATCAAATAGATTTAATAATCAAAAGATATTAACTTAAAAGAAAAGAAAAAGGAGCTTCAATCAACTGGGCGAGTTCATCATTGTAACTGATCTTTTTTTTTAACTGAGTTTATAATTTTGGTGTATGGATGATTCCGTTAAGAATTATTTTAATCAGCTGGACTTTACATGTTCAATAGTCTCACTGAGCAAGAGAGCAGAAGTGAATCAAGATGATACTGTGGAGAAGAAGTCCGTTGAGAAATACTAAGAATTTCTTGAGACCTTGCTATTAACGCCTCAGACTTCACCCAGGGTACTAGGAGTACATGGAAAAGCCCCGGACAAAAAACAGTCAGATTTGGCAAGATTTCCTCAAGAACAGCCTATTAAAGAAACTATTATGGAATTTAATGATGGAATGCAAGAGTTCATCAGCCACAAATTGTATCAGTCCAAAAGCTACCAGAAGGTCCAGGTAATGTATTAAATAATTTTTGGCCAACTTTTGGATCATGGAGCCAAGGCCTGGAAGAATAATGAGCAATATAATAGCCGTTCTTACTGAGCAATGTTAGTACAGCTATTGTATTCTGAGTGTCATTTGTCAGTGGTATTTATGCATTTCCTAAAATGACTGATCTTACCTCAAAAACTCTTACTAATTGGGCTAAAGAAGCATATGAAAGCAGATACGGGAAAGGAGTTTTAAAATTAGGTCATAGCTTTTAGTCAGGCTAAAAGAAAAATGCTTTTTCTGCAGACTCTCAGCAGTGTGACCAGGACGGCTCTTTCCACCCATGTTTGGCTGTTCTCTCCTGTGTTCTCCCCAGTGCACCATGCTGCACTCACAGTAATGCTAAGTGAGATGCAACTCTAAGTGAAATACAACCATTCTTGCCGTACTTAACCTGGGTCATTTCAGTGGTTCAGATGCAGTTCAGCTGCCACAAACACCTTGGTTGGCCAAACTGAGAGAGGCAAAAAGGGTGTCAGTGAAGCTAGAGTGGACAGGAAGGAATCTGAAGGGGTGGCTCTCTTCTGTGAGGCTTATGACAATCAGAAGGTAACGTGGCCCACAGGAGCAGGTCTGTGCAGTGAAACATTGGTGCTGAGTGTCTCACACCTATGCCTTACACATCCCACAGGAATCCAGCTCTATTCTGGTCTTGTGAACTGACCTGAATTTGTGGTTGTGATGCATTAGGTGCTCCTGGAGCACCTTTGCCTCTTCAGTTCTACCCTGTGACATGAAATGAAGTACAGAAAGTAAGGAGGAAAGGCTGGCAGATTTGCTTCGGAAGGTCACCCTTGAGCTGGACCAATATACGAATGCAGGTGCACCCTGGATTGCTGTGGACAGAGGGTCTCTCAGCACAACAGTAATGCTGATATCTGTGCCAGAGGCTTGCTAGGGTTGAATCCAGGCATGCAAGTGGCCTCACAATCCTCTCAGCTGCGCTAGCCAAAAAAAAAACCAAGCAGGAGTTTTTCAATTTAAACTTTTTATTGCTGTTTTCTTTCTCTTCATTTATCATGCAGCTTCCTAAGGGCTCTTTACATCTTGCTTATCTTTCTTTATCGAGTGTCCTCCTTCCTGATCTCAACAGCTCACCAAACAGACCTCCAAGGGACAGGAATTTCCCATGTTGCTGCCTTAGGCAGCGTCTGCATGCCTGGCCTGGGCACTGGTCAGCAAGGCTTCAAAACCAAAGCAATCTTATCTACTTTTATTTCTCTTAATCTAGTCATCCTGCAGATGGCAATGGGAACCTCTCTTTGCCTGTCTGGCTGTTGTGTGGAGCTCACAAAAACTCCAGGTAGAAGAAAGGAAAGGGCTTCCATATTGCATGCATATGTCCTTCGTCTCATGTACTACTATGATAACCTGCTCTCCCCATCAACATCAAGTAGGGGAATGAATTATTTCACTGTATTCTTGAGTAGTTCCATTACTCTGAGGTAATTTAGGTATCTACATTACCTATTCAGTCCACTCATTTCTAAAATTCGAGAGAGAGAAAAGACCCTTGCATAAATACAGGGATTAGATTCCACAGTTGCTGCTTTCATAAAAAGCCCAAGGACAGATGAATTGCATATTTAATTAGCCTATTTTTTCGCATAGGACATGTAAATGACAAACAGATAAACTATAATGTCTTTTGTTTTGGTAAAATGGCATTGAACAGCAGAGCGATTCTGCTTCTATTGTTACTTTTGCAATACTATGCAATTTATATGCTACAGCTACACTGGAGATTCTATAGTATTATCAAGTGTATTTACTGAGGCTATTATTCTTACAATGGATGACTAAAGAATTAATATAGATGACACGTTTAAACTATGTGGTTGATAGGAATATGCTATTTAAAACTATTTAAAATTAGGAAGGGATCCTGAGACATTCTTTACCTGAGTTTTAGTTCATGGTTTATTGTAAGAAATAAATTCTCCTCTTGAATTATTTACATTCCTAATGGCATTGCTTTCCCTTAATTGCTGAATGTAGATAATATTTTATTTATAGAAATATACATATACGATATTTATTCAGGAGTAAGGGGAAAGTAATAATCAAATGCACACTGAATCCTGAATAACTGCAAATTAAATAAATTAGTAATAACTGAAGAGAGAAAACAGTTTATATTTGTAGAAAAAAATTTTCTTATTTGTGACTAAATTACACCAAAAATACGCTACTGCTGTGAAATTAACTTGTCACTTCTGCAGTAATTCTTTATGAAAGATGTATTAAGGTCATGCCAGAATTTCTAAGTAATCAGAAGTATCTCACAAAGGCAATGATTAAATGTGAGAAACTAAATTAAGAGTCTGACTACAGGATTACCTTAAAAATGACATTTTGGCCACTGAACTTGAGCACACTGGAGCCTGTTAAATATCAACAGACAAGGGCTACAAAAGGATTAGCCTGGACTGTGAGCAGATACTGTGAGAGGCAATCCCTTCTTGCTGGGTCTGAGTAGAACTGACAGTGTAATATTTTTCAGTACCTCTGAGGTAAAGGCAGAAAAGGGGATATCTACATAATATTATAAATTGTCTTTTTTTTTTGTCAGAACATAAAATAAGTTGAAATAGAAGCATTTATTTCAATGCTTAACATTATTTCCACATTTGACAATTATGTTGTAAAAACAGTATAAATTGTCATTTGTTAAAAATACATATTTTTATCTTATTTGATCATAAAATCTGAAGACTAGTTCCTGATGGCTACTTATCCAGGAAACCTAAGCAGTAGGAGCAAGAAGCAAGCACCGGCATGCCTGAGGATGATGATGGCCTCGTGAGTTTAGAGCTATAGTCGTTGTCTGTTGCTTGGATCTTTATGCAGCTGTCATTTTGGGCAGAGTTAATGAGATGCTGCATATTATTAGTATCGTTAATGTTCCCCTTGGGCTTTTAGAGTTGCAAAATAATCCTAACCAATCCAAATGAACAGAACTACAACCAGAGCTGGCTCCAGCAAAGCCTTCGTGCCTGCATTCAGACGGATTATTCTGCTGCAGGAATTCAGTGCAGCAGCCGTGGCGGGTGCCTGGGCTCAAGGTCTGCTTTCCCACCTGCCAGGCCCTGGTGGCCCCTACTTTTAAGCATTACCCTCCATTTCAGAACTGTGAAAAGCTTCCTCACGGAAGGAAGCTTCCTTATGGGTCTCCTAAGCTCTGAAAAATCACTAAATTTGAACTGGCAGCCGAGTGAGGGGCCGCTGGGATTTAGAGCCGAGCGGAAGCTTCGGCGGAAACCTCGGTGGGGCTTAACCTGTTCGATGAGAGCAGTGGGGACGGAGATACGAGCTGACAGCTCGGCGAGCCGTCCAAGCCCAACCTGGCACGTCCCCGCAGACGCCGAGCCCCAGGCCCGGGCCGGGTCAGGGACCCTGCTGAAGGCAAGCCTGATGTGGGAAGGAGGCTTCAGCCCTCTTGCTGACGGTATATCCACACCCCTGTGTCAGCAGAGAGTACGGATTTCTGTGTAATGGACAGCGATGAGTCAGGAAAGGGTTTGCTGCTAAGTATAGCCTGGATGAACACGTTTATAAAAAGACTATACAGTTAAGGTAGGAAAGCACTCTCACCTCTGTATGCACCAACCTGAGACTGCTGCTAGAAAAATGTGCCTTCAGGGAGGACGTGGGGAGGGGGTCTTCAAAGGAAGAACACAGAAAATGATCCATAACGGGTAGGGAATCCCTACGATGCAAGGCTTAACAGGACAACGTTACTCAGGTTGTTTAAGATAGGCTGGAGAGTCTTATGACCATTTTGGGTGAAAAAGTGTTGAGATGAGGGCTGCTTTCACAGGCAAAAATTTATGGGAAAGAAGGAGAAAGAAGACCTTAATATATTGGTATTCTGCTATCAGCACTGGCTGGTGTTGTGTGTTTGCTTCCTTAATGACCAAAAAAACCCAACAGCTACAGATTCGCCTCTTGCTTCCTGCCAAAAACAACAGCTCCCTTCAGCCTTAGCTTTTCAATCCTGCAGACAGCAGCTTACCAGGATTCAGTAGCTGGAAGCTGAACTTCACCAGATAAAACCAGCCTTGAAATAGGACACAATTTCCTTGAAGTAAGAAATTTAACACCAGCAATGATTTACCAGAGGAATTGCATAGGGTCTTAAAATGAAATCATATTTCCAAACTGGCTGTCATCCAGCTGTAGAGAACAGCTCTATGTCCTGTTTATACAGAAGATCAGAGTGCATGAACACAGTGGTTCCTTTCACCTTTACAATCTATGAAAGGTACATCTGACATTTATAGATATTTTGGTGCCTGGTCCTGCTGACTGCACAGCGGTGTATGTTCCTGACCTGACCCGTGCCAGGATGCTACCAGTCAAAGTTAGCAGTTGTAGGGAGGAAAAAAATCGCTTGCTTTATGTGCATTTCTTCTAGCTTTCTTTTCCCTCATTGTTAATCAGGATTGCACTTGAATAAAAGTAAAAAAGAAAGGAAGGAAGGAAGGAAGGAAGGAAGGAAGGAAGGAAGGAAGGAAGGAAGGAAGGAAGGAAGGAAGGAAGGAAGGAAGGAAGGAAACCACACATAGAATTTTTCACCATTTTTTGATCAAATTTTCACAATAAAGTTGTGGATAGAGAGAAATCGCTCTATTGCTACTTGGAAAATAAACATGACATTTCTCATGCTGTCATAGCCAAAAGGTGACAGGTATCCCCCTCTTACTCAATAACCAGCCCCAGTATTTTGTGTTTCACTACACTCCTGCCACTGCAGTGTGGCAATTCTGAGCAAAGCCAACAGTTTCCTTCTGTGTCTCAGCTTATGTACATGAGGGCACATCTGTGAGGAATGGGAACATGCTCATGCCCCTGGCTTTCTGCTGTGATCTTGATGCCTCCTGGCGAGGAGAGAGTGTTGACTTCTGCTTAGTATGCATTGGCTAATCTTTAGCATACAGTCAGGAAAAAAACTCTTTCTTGGGCAGAGCAGCTGCAATACAGAGCAAAAGGAAATGCAAACATGTGCCTAGATGGCCTTTGAAGCCCTCATTGCAATGCAGTGAGAATAAAAGCTATTTTCCTGCCCACAAAAAAAAAAATATCAATTGGCAGCGGTACAGAGTGTATCCAGTGCTTACATTCACACCTTTACTCTATTATGCTCTTCCACAAATTGACATTAGTGAGATGAAGCAGCACATGTAGTCTATAGCTATTACATCTGATGGTCTAGAATACATCTTTGTTTCTCTCCTGTGAGAATTTGCTTTAACTGCCTTCCTTCCCATCCACCAGGCAGCAGAAGGGCAGTGAAGGCAGCCTTGGAGCTGGCAGTACTTCTCCACCTCCCTCCGGCTGTCCAGGCAAGGGCTGGAGGCATCAGGCTGATCCCCTGGGATGATCCCTGCGCACAGGGGTTGAGGTCAGCAATGGGCTGGGCAGGTCGAACAAGCCTGGGGCAGGGGGCCCTGACCCCACATCGGGTTGGCCAGGGTAGAGACCGCAGGTCCCACAGCGCTGGGACAAATCAATAACCTGCAATGCTGCTGTTCCTCTGGCTGTATAGGCAGCACCTACATAACGCTGCGTCACGCCGTGCTAATCGATTCGAGCATGTTCCCGAGCACGGCATCTCAGTTCTGTACACTAAGTAAACTCTTACTCGATGCAAATTTTGGCTGCACTAGTGTTGCTCTGAGGGCAATTTCCAGGCACAGTTTGGGAGTCAGAACAGTAGAGTGGTCATGGCTAGTAGGCAATTTCCAAAGGGCTCCCTTGATCTGAAAGCCAGATGGTCCTCTGGCATAGACACGGGCCCTCTCCGCAGCAGCTGGGGGTGTTTCTGGGCATATTTATCTTGTGAATGCAGATAGACATTGCCAGCATGCCTGTGAGTCTACGTAGCACAGACACAACCAATGCCCATATGTACACACAGTCTGTAGCTGTACATAGATAGTCAGCAGGTCCAGCAAGGTGCAACCACTGTTTTTTAAGATGAAACTGGAACCTATAGTCCAAAAGGAGTGGGAGCTAAAACAGCTTCATATCCATTTTATTGCTTTCATTCCTGAGTTAATCCAGAGACCGGAGGTGTCTCCGACATAATTAGGGCTCTATGGCTTCGCCTTTAATGTTTCCTGTATCGGAGCTTTCAATACAGTCCTTGTGAAGAGACCTTCCTCCATTATGAAAGCATGGCTGCCCCCACTCCCCTGAGCTTCACTTCATTTACTGTAGGGGCTGGAGTAAGAAAGTGGATCTGTACATTGCTCCAAATACACCTGAACATGGGGAATAAGGTATCAAAGGCAATCATTTTTATCTTAAGTACTTAAATAACCAAATGGACAAAAATCTAAATCTAACTGCTCCCAAAGCCTACAAGCTCTGAACTTCAAGGAGATTTTGCGCTTTGGTTTCATTGTTACTCAGCCTGGTAGCGGATGCTGAGAAGTAAGGAAGGGTGGAGAGCACATGAGGTACTCCTCACAGCTCCCTCAACCCAAATAACAGAAATCAGAGGTTTTCCCTTGAATACTGCTTGCACCAGCTTTTTCTGAGCCGTTGCAGAAAATCATTACACTTTGCAAAATTAATATGTTTGCTTTACTTTGGAAAAAATATATTGCACGTATCAGCATATTGCTTTGATAATTACATAAATGTTTATCATCTTGAAGTGCCAGTTTCTGGGTTTTGAATAATAACACCCAATTTCACTTCAAAACCATCCATTTTTTTACTGTAAAATCCCTTAGGTCTTAGTGCAGGATTTGAGTTTATAATGAAATCTGAAAACACTGGTTTAGTTATACTGCATCCCCAAGCTGGATGGCTCATTGAACTAGTTTTTTAGAAAAGCAGGCTGAAGCCTGTGAGATGAAAATCTGGCCACAAGATGGCATCTTGTTCTCACGGTAGCATTTAGCAACGGGCACAAACCTTTCTGGGGAGAAAATGAAGCCGTGATGCACATTTAAACAAAACAAAGCCCTTCCAGTCTGAACACGGGCTCACAGCAGTGCCCAGCGTGGTGTAAGACTCGAGTAGTAAAACACAGAGCAGCCATCGGGTCTTCCCTCCACCCCCATCCAAACTGCAGTTTCATCCGTCCGTGAGCCCTAATGAAATTTTTGTCCTCATACTGTTAATTGCCATCATTAAAAACAAAATCTGAAACCATCATTAATATAATACAGGCATTCTGAGGCTTTTTGAAAGGAGAGATTGATCATTAAAAGAGATTTGAGAGTCTTTTGGTTGTGGATTACTGTAAAGGACAGTGAGCAGCTGATGTTCTGACAGCAAAATACTTTGTCTTTCTCAAGGATGAGACAACCTTTTTAGACAGTTCTTCATTTCCAGTACATGCCTAACATTTATGGTATGTCTCCAGGTATCAAAGAGTTGTGGTAGGTAGAACAACGCTGTGGACTCAGCTGAGGATGCCTTTAGCAATATTAGGAGGGGGATGGTGTGACTGGCTCTGGAATTAATGTAATATGAAAATAAAATTTAAAAATATACACACTTTGGTTCACCCTTTTGTTAAAAATAGGAGATCTTTCAAAACAAAGTTTCCCTTGCTTCCTTTTTGCCCTATTATGTAGCAGCTTCCAACTCTCCAAACACTGTACGAATTAATCCTCTCCACTTGCTGAATGTCCTCAAAAATTTCAATGGGGACATTTGTTCTCTCTAAGGTCCCCCCAAACAGTGGCAGTGCCACAGAGGTTCTGTGTGCTGGGGACAGGAGGCAGTACCACCCTGGACTGACCAGGAGCGACCTCGTGGCATTCCCGACCAGCCCGCAGCAGCCGTAAGCGGGAGCCGCGTGATGAGGGATGTGGTGCAGAGGAAGCCCCGGCGCTGCCCGCTAGCCGAAGCTGCTCAGGACTCCCCTCCTGGCCTGGCCATGCCTCTGGGCTGCGGGGGCAGCCACCCGCGGCTCGGGCAGCAAGCCGGGGGGTGAGCAGACGTGCTGCAAGAGGAGAGCGCCCTGCGAAATCCCCTACGCATCCATTCATTCGGGCGAGGGAGTGCCTTGTAAATCAGGGTCTTTCCGAACGCTGTTCCTCCATGGGGAACATGTACATCAGTCATCGCTCAGGCTTGCTACCCTAGTCTCTGCCTTTTCACTGCCACTCTTCTGCTTGCTCTGAAGTGAAATATCTTGTAAATGTTCTGTAAATCACAACCTAAGACAGCAAAGCCACGGCATCCAGCTGAAACTGCAGGGAGAGATTCGGGAGACAGGCTGCTACCATCCATCCAGGACTGACGGCACCTCTTCCACAAAATTTGACACGGGATCTGCAACGGCCAGGAAAGGTCACAAACCCACCATAACGGCTCGTCAGGAAGACGGCACTGGGTTTCCTAGCAAAACACTGAGGCTTCGGCTCATCTGCTGAACCGTAAATATCAACTCCCGTGGCATGTTTGTCTTGCTGAAGGCTTTCACTAATGCACTAGACAAGTATCCTGCTGCAATTAGCATCTGAAATCTAAGGAACAAAAGCACAGTCCTCTTCAGCTGTGGCTTGGAGAAATGCCATATCATAGTTTTCCCAAGCTCCGTCCCTTCTGTGGCTTCATAAGAGACTCCTTGTTCCAAAACATTAAGTGAATGATTGTGTGCAACTCCCATGTTTACAAGTGGGAGGCAACACTTTCCAAAGCCTTGCCTGTTTTTGAACCGAAAGAATTGTGCAATAAAAAAACATTATGAGAAGCGTTCAGAAAATATCAGGGAAAATATAATTGAAATTGTCATTTCTTTTCACACTGTGAATTCTGTGTCCTTTTACCCAGTCTGTTTAAAAATGGCTCTCTTCTGTTTACTGTGGGAAAACAACAGCATAGGCAATTTATTCAGAACAATCGCTTACTTGAGCTCTGTTATAGTGAGAGAGCTTCCACAATGCTTGTGTCATCACAGGAGCACATCAGTGCAGTTACATGTCAGTACACATCTAGGTGACGTTCCTGACGTTCCACTGTCACCTGAATAGCTGCAAAATAATTTACTTTAGGTCGTATTAGAGAGGGGAGAGCATCTTGCAAGTGTCCACAATTTATAACACAGGACCAAATTGTATTTTGATGAACCTCATTAATAAATATACATTTTAAATTATTAATATTTTGCTTCTGCTACTGTGGCAATCTCAGCTTTATTCCTCCGGACTTAGTGTTTTCACCCATTCTAGTGATATCTACCTACTATTGCTCTACCCTGTGCTGCACTTAATTGCAATCACGTGAGGAAAAGCCCACCTTGGAAATGCTGCTGCGTTGGGAGAGCTCCTCAGAGCTGAGGACCACCCAAGGCAGTGTGACTGCTTTGCCTTTAGTGCCGTGAGTCAGCTTGCCAAGTCAGAGAGGGACCGAGATTGCTCCAGATCTAAAATCTTTATGCATAGTCTGTGGATCTGGTCCTACACTTACTCACACCTTCTGAGTGCTGGGACTTCACAACAAAACTGCTTAGCCTTGAAGACTACCCCAGGCTATGCCTCTGTTATCGTATCTGGGAGCCCTTATAAATTCCAGTGTCCGAACTAGAGTGGGAACCAAATATAACCTGGTCTCTTTCCTTTCCTTTCTTCTACTCTGGTCGCCACCATCAGAAAGGCCACATAAGAGCTGCAACGCACCTGCAGATAAGCACAGATGCAGCTTCAGCATCCTTCCTAGCTGAAATGCAGGTTTTTCCAGTGTTTCAGCAACCTAAGTCTGCATCCTAGAAGATATATGTAAGATATGCACACTTCCCAAATTCATGAGATGACCAAATAAGTAGACCTTCACTAAGGTATGCAAAGAATACAAAAATAGATTAAATAATAAAAGCTAGTTGTATTTCCCTTCCTTAATATTCCTTCTGGTTGGAATTGGATCTTCTGTGATATTCACACATCTCCCACAGTTTCCTCTCTGACCATGAAGTTTCCTTTCCCATTGAATATCAGCCTACATGTGGTTAAATGATGTTTCCATTGATCACACCTCCCACCAAAGGAGCCCAGTCCTTTTCCTGCCTTTACCCTAAATCTCCTCATACACCTCCATAGAAAACAACCTGCTTTAGGGCTGCAATGTGTCTCTGACCAGCCAGCAGTAAATACTACGCTCAGTAAGGCCTCCCAGGGTCCAGCATGGTCATAATACCAACCCATAGCTTGAAGCTGAGTTGAATTATTTACTTAGTCATTACAGGGAAATGAAGCCATACAATATAAACTCAGTATAACCTTGGTAATGCTGCTTTTGTAGCTTCCTGCCACAGATTATCCTGAAAATCTTGCAAGATCCGGTTAAGAATTCCACTTTTCCTTCCTATGGTTCAACCTCCAAAAGCATGCCAGCAAATTCTAACTTAATGGGGCTTCTTTTTCTCATCTAAAAAGCCATCCTCCAGAGACATTTTCCCCTGCAGATGTTTATCTAGATACTTTTTCTATAGATAGCTTTTCCTTCCTTATGCATCTATTCATTTAAGGTATAACACTCACACATATTTTAAAGGGTTTTTTTGGTCTGTTTTAACATGGTCCATGAGTACAGTGTTTTGACACAAAATAAATGTTTCAGTTCAGAGTGCATATAGCCTGGGGATGGATCACAGGCACAGAACACGCCAGAGAATTATGCCAGAGAATTCACTGTTTATTTAGCAAGAAAATTTTCTGCCTGCTAGAGATTCCTCTCACCTTGCTTACAATATTTATGTAAAGAAGGGGATTTAGAAGAGGATACAAAGATATAGCCATCATGCTTGTGAATCTACATAGCACAGAGATAATCAATGTCCATATGTACATACAGTCTGCAGGCGTACATAGATGGTCAGCAGGTCCAACAGATGCAATCACTGGGTTTTTTAAGATGAAACTGGGACTGTGTTATGTTGCAGGAACACAGAACATACTAAAGGCTTGAGGAGAAGGCTCTGGTTCCATGATGAGCGGATCCAATCGGTGAAGGAAAAGCAGTGACATCTCTTCAAAATGATGTAAGAAATGAGTATCAAATTAATGCCCAAGGCACCATGGTACGCAGAATATGCTACCCTAAAAAGGATCAAATTAGGCTATATTCTTCTCTTCTCACTGTGAAAGAGAAAAAGGCTGCATCACACTGCCAATAATAGAAATAACAGTCTAGTGTCAACCTTTCTATGTCATGTCTATCACAGGATCACAGGACCTTTTAGCAGGTACAAGGATATAAAAAGAGCTCTTTGGATGGAAAAGAAAAGAACTTCCCTCTGAGGAGTCCTTTTATTTTGTTTTGCTTCCAGCTTCCCCACTGCTGTTTGATTTCTTTGTCCAGACTGGAGTTATCAACGCAAGGCAGTGGGGCTGCTCCAAACTAGTTATGAGGACACCCTATATAATGCTGATGCATTAAGGGATGGCAACAGTGACAGCAGACACTATTCAGACCTGTCCACCTACCCACACAAAACCAGCCTGGGTCCAGGTGAACCCTACAGGTTGCAGATTTTGGGTTAGAATCATGAAATCTAGTACTCCCATATCTGAAAACAAGGTATGAATACATTTAAATCACCCCTGACTTAGCCTGTAAGTATCCAGACTGTATTTACATGGTCACCAGCCCACTGGGTTTTGGAAGAAGGTTCAAGGAGTCGAACGATAATAACACTTGTTTTCTAGTTATTATTTAAATAAGCAGAGCAGAACTATTTTAGTAAACAAGTGAAAGTGCATTAATGTGCTGGGTAGCTGCCTCAACTCTAAATTAAATCACGTTAAAAAAAAAAAAAGGGCAAATTGTTTCAGTCAACTCACGTTTTTACCTATCTGACCTAAAAGAAGGATATCATGTGGCCGTTTCATTTACTTTTTTTACAAGCATGGATAAGAAAACTAGTGATTGGAAAGGTATTCCTGTTGGGACAGATAACATTTATGTGATACGTGGGCTGATTGGAGATTTAAAAGTGCCGTTTGTTATGCTACAGCCAGTTATGAAACAAATGATCTGGCTCCAACATAAACTGTTAAACTGAAAACATGCCAGAGGGAGACAGCTGTCACTATATTAAAAAGTCATTTTCTCAGACTACAAAGACTTAAACCAATCATTTTATAAACATATTTCTTTGCCCAACCAGATTTCTGTAACTCTAATGGTTTGCCTGCTGCATGGAGGGAAAAAAAAAAAAAAAAAAAGTCAGGTTTTGCTCATACGATCTGTCGGGAATTTTTACTTGGGAAGAACAGATGGTGCTAAAAAATTGAACAAGGATAACAGCATTATCAGGCTTTCAACTACAAAACCCATTCTTTCTGCACACATTTAAAATGGAAACATGGCACAACACAAACCTTTGACCACAGCCAAACCACAGTCTGCATTTAAATGGACTCTCTTGTTCCTGGTGTCAAGGATCACTTCATTTGCTCCAAATCTGTGACAAAGAGTTTGAACTACAAATTAGATGCACAGCCGAATTTACCAGTGAATGACACAAGTAAATCAATGCACATAGGGATTTATATAGGATAAGGTCCCAGCTTTGCACTTTTCAGACAATCCATCCATATTTCATGCTGAGCTCAGTGACTATTTGAACAGGTCTTCGAGAGGCTAGAAAGGGCCCTCTGGACAAAACTCAGAGCAGCGTCTTTGCTCAGAAATCATTTTGCACTTTCACAGCACCACCCAAGTAGTAATTCCTGGATCCCCTGCACTGTGTAAACTAGCTCCTCCTCTGAACTATCACCTCTGTGACACACACAGCCAGATAGAGAAGTTGGGGATCCCAGATTACTCTTTTCTCCAGTGTCTGCCTACTCAGCTGCCCAGGTAGCACTCAGGGCCAAAGGCCAGAAGCTCTTTCACTTAATAATAATAGTAGTAATAGTAATAATAATAATAAAGAAAATATAACATAGTGCCCAGCCAGTCCATTATGTGAGCTGCAGATGGTTAGAGTGCCAAGAATAAGAAGTACTGATAGGACAAAAAACTGAACTAATCCAAGATGGGCAATTTATGGACAGAAAATGGAAGGAAACTTTACCACCCTGTTAAACTTCTATGCTGGCATGGATAATTTTGACTTGACGAGCCATTGCTCAATAAAACACATTTATTTACTTTGCCCTTCACTTTGTTCAGTGAGCCAAGTCTCGACAGAATCACTGACTTTGCTGAGTTTTATATGAAATTTCATTTACTCAATGCTTTTCTTAAAGTGCCAGTTCCTGGCACTTTTTTTTCATAAAATTGATTTCCTTATTTTCTTCTTCTTCAGTACTACTCTTCTTCCTTCTCCCTCTCCTCTCCTCTCCTCTCCTCTCCTCTCCTCTCCTCTCCTCTCCTCTCCTCTCCTCTCCTCTCCTCT
>PTEX01000163.1:132352-143254 GCA_003342815.1 Eudromia elegans | reverse complement strand
CCCTTCCCTTCCCTTCCCTTCCCTTCCCTTCCCTTCCCTTCCCTAAAACCTCAGCTCACTGCAGACAAAAAAATGAAAAACAACCAGTATGGATACTAAAGCAAGGAAAATGAACCTTGCAACATATTTATTTTTAAAATATATAATTTGGGCCTGGGGTTTTGTGGGCTTTGAAAACACGGAACTGATAATAAGGTCATGCACTAGGATTTAAAACCAGGGTTGTCTCTACAGCAGAGTATTGAGAATGGCAGGTGGCAGCAGCGCACAGATACAATCTGTTAGAGCAATAATAATGATTACTGCTCAGTGTTCCTCTCCAGAAGCGGCACCATTAATGAAAATGTGATCTGCTGTAACCTAAATATGTCATTACCAGCGATTTCTAAGACAAGACTAATAGCACAGGTTGCAGATATCACCGGCAGGGCCCAGCGCTTCTGCTCCCCGGGAGAAGCCAAGGCACCGGCTCCGCTCTGCAGCACGGAGGGCAAAAGCGCATCTCGCACGACCGCTCTCTGGAGAGGCTGCCCTTTCCTCGGGGACGGACCCCGCGTGCCTGGCTCTGGCTCTGCCTCGCCATGGGCCCGACTGCTTCCCGAGCCGGTGGCGGGGCTGCGCGGGCCTGGAGGCGCCCGGAGAGCAACGGCAGCGGCCGCGAGCAGCATGAGTCAGCATGCGGTGCGGGCGAGCGGAGCCCGGCCGCTGCCAAAGCCTCCTCCGCTCTGCTGATGTCGGAACTGCAGAGCTCCGGGGCGCTCCGCCAGCTTCCAGCCTGCCCCCATCCATCATCGGCGCTCCAGCCCGGCACCGCGCTAAGGACTGCAGCTGACCTAGCACCCATCTGTGTCCAGGCGCACAGCGAGGACGGAGTAAAACCGGAGCTCGGGGAGCCCCTGGCCACTGTGGGCACCCGCAGGCACTGCACGGCAGCGGAGCAATAGCCCATGACCATGAGTGGGGACTGCAGCGTCCCTCGGAGGCGGGCAGGCCAGTACTCGCGTGTCATGCCAAGGGGTGAGCTCAGAGCTGCGTGGCTCCGAGGCAGGTCCCGAACTCGCTGCAGAGCGGGCAGGTACCCTGCACACACGGGATTCAGCCCTGCATGCATGGGTTTCATCCCTGCACGCACGGGATTCAGCCCTGCACACATGGGATTCACCCGTGCACACACGGGATTCAGCCCTGCACGCACAGGATTCAGCTCTGGATGCATGGGTTTCATCCCCGCACACACGGGATTCAGCCCTGCACACATGGGATTCACCCGTGCACACACGGGATTCAGCCCTGCACGCATGGGATTCACCCATGCATGCATGGGATTCAGCCCTGCACCCTCTGGGCTTAAATAAGAACTGCGGTGTGGTGTGTTGAGCCCCACAGAAAGAGGCTTTTGAAAGCTCACCACTGCTCACTACAGAGCTACCTGCTTGTAGAAAAGTTGCTTTCAGCATTCACTGTGTGTAAGTGAAAGACAGGGAAAAAAAGCGCTTTTTTTCTCAAGCTCTTAAAAATGTTAATGTAATCAGTTAAATCAGTGTAAACTATATTAATTTCCAGGTAAGACTCCATCTGCCTTTTATGATGCCGCATAGCCACCAAACATACCACTTTTTCTGCGAGGAACCAACGTATATCGCCAGTAATTCTTTTGAAATCAGTGCAGCCCTTTCTCAGACACACACAAACACCCTCGGCTTCTGCTGAATGAAGGTTTCCGACCCCGGGGAGGCTGAGCGCCAAGTCAGACAGTGAAACGACGGTGGTGCCTTCACCTCTGCACCCGTATACAGCGATATCCCCCTTAATGAGCAACAAGGCTGCTCCTTGCCACTCGCTAGCACTGGAACAGGAAAGCCAGCTCCTGTCTAAATATTTACAGAGTACTGACAGATAAGACAGGGGGGCTAAGCAAGCATTCGTGTTTCCATTTTTAAATCACTGTTTGTTCATTATATTGCCCATGCCATTTAGGGTGATAAAATTGGATGTTTTATTCTGTCTCTGCTTTGGTATCATGGGTAGTTGCTTCCATCTGCCTTTGAAGACATTGTCTTTCTCCTCGAATTATGAGTGTCCAGCTGGATTAAGCAGGTTCAGTAGGAGGTATACAAAAACTATTGGTCCTGTACAACAACTCCAGGTGTGATATTCCTAAGGGTGAGACCTCCTTTTCAGGGAATTCAGCTAAGGCATCTATTTCTGTGTATATGTTTTCTTTGGATGGTATTTTTAAACGTGTATGTACCATGGGCATCCAGGTGAACAGCTCCCTTCACCTGTCAGTCAGCACTTTGTATTTCTTAACTTACCCGTTACTTGAAAATATAATGGCATCATGGAGAAACAAAGCAGACTAATTTACCTTGCCTGCTAAATACGCTCTCCTACTAGGGGAGCGGCAGAATAAATGATGTCTGTCTAGTTGCTCAGGTAGCGTCTCCTTCTCTAGCCTCTACAGGCCTTAATAACCAAAGCACGGTCTGTACTTAGGAGAGGAGGAAATCATCTTTAGAGCACAGAACCACCACTTCAAGCAAGCATCAGTGATGGAGAAACCACTGATCTCTGCTTTTGGACAACCCTGCTGCTTTTCTGGCTTTATATTTACACCTAATTCCTCCTCCAGCTACTTAGCTGTATCGTGAGTTGTGACAGGACTTGTTCTGGGTAACGCATGTAAGAGTCATCCAAAGAACGACTATTACTACTACATAAACTGTGCTGCTTGTTACAGCTTTTAAGTTTGCTTAACAGACATATTGATGAAATGTTGGTAACCATCTGTTACCAACATTTGTAAATAAACATAGACCAACTTAAATACGCCCTTGCTTGCTGCTCTGTTTCAGGCATGGGTCTTCCTTTTTCTCTCTCTTTTTTTTTTTTGTCTCCTTAGCTTTACTTGTGCTTTATGTACAAACTGAATTTCTTCACATTGTTTAGTTGCTCTGGGGTGATTTCACTACACTGTTCTTTGGTATCTCTCAATGCACATTACTCATGACTAGAGAGAAAAAAACGCATAATTCTGATTCTTCAGTAGCAAACCAAGCTGTGAAACTGTAATTTCTTTGTGGCAGAGTGGGAAGAGGGGAGAACTATTATTTTATTTCTTTTTTACATGAGTTCCTTCTGCAAATCACACCAAGTGGAAAGAGTTTTTCTAGTTACAGAAGGGTATTCATAGTATTGAACCTGCCCTACCAAAACTGAGCTGTGCTTGGCACTCTCTAGAAATTCTAATAGCTGGAATTTTGCAAGTTTGAATCTTTAGTTTTGGCCTTGTATGAGGGTTGACTGTATCCTAGAAAACTTACAGAAACTCTGAATGCAACAACGATTCCTTTTAATGTATTCCTTTCTATGCATGTTCTTTCTTCTGTTTTTCTTTTCTATTTTGAACAAGTGCAGGAAAACAGGGAAAAATAGTATTTAGAAATTTGTACTAGAAATCAGCTGTTGGGTACTTCTTCATGCATCTAACACAATAAATGTTACTTGTTGACTGTTGCTATCATTTTGCACCATAGCACCCCAGGGAAATAAAAACTGCTCACTCTCAGATCTGATTTCCTTTCCGAAAGCTTGGTCTCCGCCACAGACTGTGTCTCCAAGTTAAGAGTGCTCAAAGGGAAGACACATTAGGGATAAAGCATTTACAAAAATAAAGGACCAAAGAAGTTCTTGATGGCCAAATTTTCCTATTAAAACATTAACTTCTGGCAACTGGTAGTTCCATTTTAAAAAAGGAACTTACAATTCCTCAAACACATCTAGGGATGGGCACATTTCAGAAGCCTATTTATTTCTATTTTGATGCTTAGCATTGAGTTACTATGTCTCATTGAGCATGACCTCTAAACAGACTTATTAAATGTAAGAGAGTAGACACTGATTTTGATTAATTAGGGAAAAAAAAATTTCTTACCCACTAAAGAGCTAGATCAAATATGAGCTGTAATATTCTGCACAAACCAATGAACTTTTTTTTTTGCTTCTAGGTGACTGCAGTGCTTATGAAAGCTGCCAGGATGGATTAAATTATTCATGAATTTGTAAGAAGGGCCCTAGGTTCCACACAGCAAGTATTTTGTAGTAGTAAGGATGTATTGCCAAAGGATCCATCCTTGTTAACAGCATACTCTGCAATTTTGAAACAGTGGCCTTTCAGACTTGAGCAAATAATCGAATCTTATTTTGGCTTTGTTCCACTAATGACACAGTGGTACATGTAATAAAATAGGGTAGAATCCTAAAGCAAGAGACTAAGTGGAGTCTTCTTAATAGGACATGGTTCTTACTGTATCTATCTGATATGTTACTAGATAGAGGGAAATGAAAAGTGAGATTTGCTCTTGAGGAGTACAATGCTCAGTGAAAAATGAGCAGCTTCTTAGTTCTCTTGCAGTGATTTGTAACAAGTACTAAGACTGGTATTAATAGAATAGGAATGGAAAAGTGTGTATGAATGTGTATGACACCAAAGACACAGATATGGATTAAAACACATGAATGAAGGTACAAACTGACCCACAGACAATATAATGAACAAAATTAAAAACAAGAGCAGATCCATAAAATATCCAGATAAGGAGAACAAAAGAACCACGACATTCATGAATTTTACCTATGGTTTGTAAGGGGGGAAATAAAATCATGAGACAGTGAGTATCAAACATCTTCCCTTTCCAAAGCAGATGTGTCTGAGACACAGTGAAGACTCAGCACTCGACATCCTGGTCTTCTATGTGCTCATGCAAGTGACCTCGGCCAGAACCACCTGGACACACACGTCTTGGTGCTTGTGAGCAGGTGCGTGTGTCAATGCAAAGAGACAAAATCAACTATTTAGATATCTCCCTCTAAGCATATTTCCCTTCCAAAAGATCTTGTTATATTGTGCTTCGTACCTATGCCCTTTACTTCTTCAAGATTCCTTCAAAAACTGAAGATCTGAGGTATATATTCCTTCAACTGATACACACATTCCCTTATGTACTCCTAGCAAAGATGTTTGCTGTAATTGCTCTTTAGCAGCTTTAAACCAGGTGAAGGACAACACTGCTGTACTAAGCAAGGGCAACACTGTGGGACCAGAGAGTCTGACAAACTAGAATCTCTATGGATAAAATGTTCTTTAAGAGAGATATCGTCAGCTCAAAATATATTCACCATTTAAATTCTTCTTGAGCTTTCAAAATGGGGAATAAATGGTTTATAGGTCTTCACTTGCCAGTTTCATCCGCTTTAAAGAGTTCAGCCAAAAAGAAAATGGCAATAAATGAAGGCATAACATAATGTTTTCCTGTATCTTAGAAGCAAGAAGGAAGCATATCATGTAATGTGTTTTCTTTAAATGATGAAGTTGGACTGAGTTATCCAGAAGGATTTGAAATGGAAGTCTAGTGTAATTCTATAGGATCAATGTGGAAGCTCGGAAGATTTAGGAATCTGACTATAAACATTTTAATTCTGGGTTATCATTTCAGTTTGAGGCCAGTTTCCAAGTTCCCATAAAAAATAACTATCTACTGCATAATTAGATACAAGCTGTGCGAGTCCGCATCCTGTCCTACTCACAGCAAGCAATGTGGCAACCTAAGCAAGCGCGAAGATGGGAAATGGATTGTCACCTTGCTGCAAAAGGCAGCATCTTCTGAGCTATGTTAGCTCACATACTAATCCATACAAAAGGAGCAGTAGGACTACCGTCTGTTTGTGTCTCATAGAAAAGAGCAGAAATGACAAAAGTGCCTAAACCAGGACTTCGGTGGGTTCAGTGTGATCAGACTGCACTGCAGAAAATCCAGATGCTGCCTTGCTCTGAAGACACCTGATTTTACAGGTGTCCTATCCAAAGTTTTGCTCCGGTATACAGAAAGAATCACTCATCCCGGGCAAAACTGAGCAGCTCAGCACTAACCTGCCTGATTATTTCTCTGTCTGAGGGGATGGATCCAATAAGCACTTAATGTTTAACCTGCAGCATCAGCCACTTCACAAAATGCAGTGGCAGCTACTGCTGTCTTAGGAGTGCCAGAGGATGAGGAAGATGCATGTGAGGTGCTTTATTCAGAGACTCCTAAATCAAAGTACTGACAGGGTCTTAGAAATGCCAACCTCCTCTGTACCTCCCAGCAAATACTTTGCAAGGCTTAAAAGCCAGGCTGGGTCACATGCTTGCTTTTGGTCCCAGAAACATTCAATTCCTAGCTGTGCTGTGGCAGTTTGTACCAATGGAGAGGAAAGGGGCACCGAGAGTCCTGACAGCATCTGTTAAGAAGTTTGTTTTCTTCATTTCTGAGGTTCTGGGACACTGCTGCAATTATAAACATTGAATAAAGGAAACAAAAGAAAAAAAATCATCTAAATTATAGTAAGGAGATAATCCTGCTTCTCACTAGGCTACATACATGACTACCTGCTGCCTTGTCTACATCTTATTCAAAGGGCTGCTGAGCTTTGTGCCAGGCTCAGCTTGATGAACATACCAAATTAGTAGAAGCCCTTGCTGAGTGGCAACTGCGGTGTTCCCTTACCTCATCTATGCAAATTTAGATATTATAAAAACAGAGGTTTTATTTACCACATGAAAATGACATTTTTAATTTATGTATTAGATTCTGCCAGTTCACATAATCAGACTGGAAGAGTGACACTTTAACTTCAAATACCTCCTCCAGCTCTGAAAATCCAACTTCAGGGCTGAACATCCCCAGTGTCCACTTTGCAGCTCTGGCTATCCCAAACCTGGCCCGGCATTTATGTTCCTGGGAGGTAACTCTCAAAAAAGAACAATCTATCTTATTTAAAAGGATTTTAATATCCAGAAGTCTCTTCACAAACCTGCAACACCTGTACCAAGTGGAGGTAAGGACTTTAGAGAGACTCTGATGATTTACTAGCATCTAGCAATCAGGCTACTAGATTGCACTAAATAGTATTTCATCAAGAGAGATAGCTCCACATGAAAAGGGAGCATGGCAGTGAAAATTGTCATTTATGGTCTCGTGTACACTTCTGGCTCCACTGAGAAGCAAGCGTTCTGCATGAAGCACAGTGCTACACTGATAGCTGCGCCAGTGATCAGACAGCGGTACATGAGGGAAGAGAACTGCAGATAGTAATACAGCATCCTGTTTGGAGGCTTAAGAGGCAAAAATCCAGCAGTAATCACTTCCAAGGCTAGTAACTCAGTTCTTATTGCCTCCATAATGACTCCATGGTTATTCAGTCAATGGAAATGGAGTCTGATATTGTGCATCAGGAAGATAAATTAACAATAAATGAGTCTCACTCACACATCCATTGCCTCCTTTAATAGAGACCTGCAAAGATACAGTGTGCACTTTTAAAGTATGTTGCCATCCTATTCAAGAAGGTGAGGGCATTGGAAGGGGAAGGGGGAGCAAAGCTTTTTTTTTCCTTTATTTTTTTCCTAAATATTGGGTTGCTTTCCTGAGAGGGAAAAAAAAAAGTTAAAATGTAATATCTGATTGTTCCTTTGGAATTAATAAGTTGTTCGTCTTATAAAAGCCTCTTGTTTTACTCATCATTTTGGCTAACAATGAAAACACAACAAAATGCTATCAGGGGTTTCAGATTTGGCACTGGAGCAATGTGTGAAGTGCCAGGTGCCAGGATGTTGGTAGTCTGCCTTATTAATTTTCATGCCTGTATTCCAGACAAACCTAATATATTCTAATTAATTGGAAAGCAAAACAAAACAAAACAAAACAAGAAGAGCAGACCTAAACCATACCAGGCAAAACCAAGCAAATTTAATCTTATTTCGTGCAAGCTTCTCTCCTCCTTTCTTCCTCTCTCGCCAGCTCCAGGCAGTTCTCTTCTGTATCTCAAATCATGCTGAAAATAATCTAGCAAGTAAACTCTTGGCTGGAGACCCCAAATGTTGTACGGTCAATGGCTATATCCCCTGAAGACTTGCCTTACATTGGAAAATGGAATATAAAAGATTTTTACAACGATAGCAGTTAAAAAATACAATACATTATTAAACTAGGGGGTTATAACTCATGGCTTAGAAATCAAAATACTGAGCTCTGGTTTCTTTAAAATCCATCTTGTTAAAGCTGGTTAAAAGACAATAAACAAAGACTAATGAACAGAAGACTCACTGTGTCATGTCTAAAATTAGACTGCATGACATTTGCATTGTCATGGGCGTACGGAATACACACAGGCTATTATGTTATTGTTTCTGCATCATATGTATCTTTATCAGTTTGTTAATTACAGCTAGTTCAGTATACTGCTAGATCAATGGGTAAGTGACAGCATAATTTCTTACGGGAAAGAAAGATGGAGTGGGTATGAAGACAGGTAATTAGTACAAATCACAACTCCTGCGAACAGCAAGTCATCTGAAGTTCCTGGAAGGAACAGTGCAAATAGGAAGGACAACATCACCTCTGTTACTGCCCTTCTGTCAGAGGAGCTGGCTCCGCAGACTGACTCCGTTGTTTATTTTATCCGCACCGCCACTGGCCGAATGAGCCTCCTTTGCAAAGCCCTGTTGTTTAAGTGGGAGGCAGCATAAGCCCTTATGGCAGCTCAGGGTAAAAGACAGCAATGTAGAGCTGGGAATAAGAGGAGGGATGAGAGAAGATGGGATTTAGATTATCTGAAACCGCCACGGAATCACACCTTAAACTGCTTAAAGTAAGCAGGCCTATTTTGACAGAACGGAATTAAAGAATGATCACGTGTGGGGCGATGCAGGCAGGCCTGAGGAAAGGGCAGCCTCCAGCTGGAACAGAAATGAGGACGGCACAGGCCGAGCCTCAGCTCCCATCGCCCTGACTCAACACATCACCAGAAACAAAAGGAGAATACACCAGATTTTATCTTTATGACACCAAAATATACATATTTCTTGAACCATTTGTTAGTTCTAGTGCTGCCATTAACTAAGCATGTGTGAAATGCGTGGTTTGATCTATATGCGGAGATACTTCTGTGTGCTGGGAAGTGGTAAATCATAATACATGTCCCGTGAGACTCCTTCAGAAACTCAATCTTGAGCTGCCATTTCCATAACCGAATGGAAGTGGCTCAGTTAAAGAGAAATCAAAGTTGGGTGTGGGATCTCCCAATGGTTTAGGAGATCTGTAAACACTTGAAGTGCGTGCACCCTCCTGATGGGGAATTTATGAAGTACAGGAAGCTAAAATCAAGAATAACAAAGTTGCAGGTTAGGAAGGAGGGAATTTAAGAAAGTTTACTGAGCAGTGGGTTATTTTAGATGGCAGAGCCTCACGAGGAACCAACAGAACTGCACTGCTTTGAAAACTTTAAAACTACTGAGGCCAAAACAATGTACAGAAAAGAGTCATTCCACACTGCCTGAGCTAGCAAATCCATACGCATCTGTTCCTGGATTTAATAAAAGAAGACTCCAAATGAGAACAGGACGGATGCTGAATAAGTATTAAATACGATGAGGACCAGCACCAACAACAGCAGTTCTCCTTTTCTATGTGGCTCTAGCACTGTAATTGCCTCATCCATTCAGTTTAGTTTCATGCATGTCGCCTTGCTCCCATGCCACTTTCATCTTGCAATTATAATCTGCACTATAAAACGAGCAAGTAACATATCCGCAATTTTCCTCAAGTACAATTGGTTATAGCATTCCTTGAAATGCCGGAAAATTGGCTTTCCTTTCAGTCTATCCACATTTCTATACAAAAGCATTTCCAGCCCTGGTTTCTGCTGCCACAGCTGTTTTGTAGCCAGAAGAATGGATTTTTTTCTTTTTGGGTGTCGATAATACAAAGTAATAAAAGCATGACACATGCCAGGGCGATTGGAGCAGCTCTTAATGACGAGGCAGCGAGCAGGGCACAATCTTTCTCCCTCGTTCCGCCAGTCACGACGCTAGGCCATTTAAAGATCGCCCGGTAAAAGTCACCTCCTCTGATTATTCCAATCCTTAATGCTGACAAGGTGAAGTGCACGAACAGCATCTAGAGATTTAAGTCAGTTTTTTTTTTTTTTTTTTTCTTAAACATACTCAAAGTTCAGCTGAGAGAGCCTTTTCTCCTCATTTCTCCCCTACCCTTGCACCTTTTATTCTCAGCCTAGCAGCACTGAAAACAACAAACCCCCACCCTAAACAAGCCAAGTGGTTTTGCTAGGGAGAAACCTCTCAGCTGCGCAATAATGAAAAAAAAACCCCACGTAATTAAGTAAGTCGTGCCCCGTGCCCCCCTCCCCCCCCCCCAACAACAACAAGTCCGGATGCGGCTATTTCTGAGAATTTAATTAGCGATGGCAATCAAGGCGCCTCGGGGAATAAAACCCTGACGGGAAGATCAACCGTCCGCCCCCTTCCCGACCGCACCGCCCCGCGGAGGACGCGGTGCCCTCAGCGGGGCAGGGGAAGGGCCGCCCCCGCCCCGCGCCGCCGTTAACGGCCGCCCCGCCCCGCGCACCTCCCCCACGCGGGACGCGCACGTGCTAGAGGGAAACACCGCACTGCGCACGCGCTGGCGCCCCCTCCCCCCGCCCAGATCCGCCCATCCCCGGCGGGCGGGGAGGGCCAAGGAGGCGCCTCTGTCTCCGGGCGCCTCATTGACTGATGTCATCGCCCCGACCCCGTGCCGCGCCGCCTCATTGGCTGCCGGAGAACCGCTATCTGCATTGCGCGCCCTGGTTGGCTGCTGCCGCGCGGGACACTCTCCTATCCCAGTGCGGACCACGCGGATGGAGTTCTTCAGCACCCCCTGCGCGGCCCCGTCCGCCGGCCCCTCCCTGCCCGCTCCCTCCCGCGCTCTCATTGGCCACAGCCGCGCTCTAGCCCCGCCCACAGCCGTGCAGGGGGGGAGCGATGCCCCCTGGCCCCGCCCCCGTTCCCCGCCCGCCGCCGGGCCC
>PTEX01000163.1:86137-132202 GCA_003342815.1 Eudromia elegans | reverse complement strand
AGCCGCTCGGCAGCCGCGGCGGCAGCACCGGCACTGCTGGCATCGCTGGCATCGCTGGCATCGCTGGCTTCACGCGCCGCATCCTCCTCCTGCTCCCCTCCCCAGAGCCCGTCCCGGGGCACGGTGAGCACTGCCGCGGGGGTACCCGCGCGCCTCCCCTCCCCGTCTACTCCCCTTCCCCTCCTCTCCCCGTCCGCCCGCCCGCCGCGGTGCAGCGCCCGTCTTTGGGGTGCAGAGGACGGGGATATCCTCTTCCCCTCGCTCCCGCTGCGAGGCCCCCCCCTCCGCGCTGCCCCGGCGAGAGGCCCTTAGCGGCTGACCGTTAACGGCTGCCAGGCGCGGCGCCGCTCGGCGACAGCGGCACCCCGTCTCCCGCCGTTCCCCTGGGCTGGGACGGCCGGAGCTGCCCGCCCGGCGCCGCAGGAGGAGCCGCGAGGGTGGCGGCGGTGCGGGGCGGCGCGCGGGTGCCGGGGCCGCCGCCGGCACGAGGCTGCGCCTGCTCGGGGCGCTTCGCCGCGCCGATTGCCTGGGAAACTTGCCCGGCGCCGGGCAACTTTGAGCAGGAAGGTGGGGGAAGGAGAGAGAAAAAAATAAATAAAGAAAAGGCTATTTCCTATAAGGTTGCAGCCGTTGGAAAAACACAGCCGAGTTCCTCTTAAAATGTAACTGCAACATCACTCCTTTGGAGGAAACGAGACCTGGACGGCAGGAAAAGCACTTAGCGTCTGTTCCTTTTGTGTGATGCGAGGCTCGGCGAGGCTGCTCTGAGCCGGAGGACCCTCCATCGGGAGGGCTAATGCCTCATAAAGTGTTCGGAGGCTTTTCAGCAAGATCTTAAGTGCAAATTGTGCCTTCTGTAAGGCTGTAATCCAGTCAATTGAAAAAGAGTTTGGGTGTTTGGGGAGATGGCTGCTTTTTTTTTCTTTTCATTTTTTCCTTTTTTCCTCCTTGTCTGTAGTAAATGCAAATACAAAGTGTGCCACTGCTGGACATGGTTTTTCTGGAATTTAGGTTTATTTGCTGTCTGGTGGCTCTGACATCTGTTTCTGAAACTTGTATATGCTCTCTTCCATTTTGGCTGTGACTAACCTTGTTTAGTTGAATCTTATTAATCGTGCTCCCAGATCTTGTATATTATCTGCTACTGCTTTAGAAATATTTAATGTATTTAGGGCTTTGTATGACCATCTTATTTCCTATTTAGTTCCCCTTATAGAAATCATTACAAAACCAACAGAGAACTAAAATTATTTTTTTCCCCCCTCTTCCAAATCAACAGATGCAGTTTATGTTGCTTTTCAGTCGTCAGGGGAAACTGAGACTTCAGAAGTGGTATGTTCCATTATCTGACAAAGAAAAGAAGAAAATCACAAGGGAACTTGTTCAAACAGTATTAGCCCGCAAACCGAAGATGTGCAGCTTCCTGGAATGGAGAGACCTGAAGATCGTCTACAAAAGGTTGTTCTGTTTCACTAACCTCATAATTGCTCTACATCACAAACAATGTAATAAGTAGCAGGAAAATAGTGAAGGTTCATTTTAACTCCCTCCTCTGCTCTTCTAGCCCATTGGTTATGGAGAAATGTGGGTTTTGGGTTTTTTTCCTTGAATCTAATTTGATAACCAAGTAGGAGTCATTCATGTGTTGAAAATCACTCATGCATTTAGCAGTGTGTTGAAGAAAAGAGATGAGATTTCCTTCTACTTTAATAAGAAGTGGTTCTTAATAGTTCCCTATTTAGATGCCCACAGTAAATAAATGCATACAAATATGAAGCATGCATGTATGATTTAACAACTAATAAAGAAAAACTAAATTTTATAAACATTTATCTAAGATGATAACTTCATAAATCAGGTGCAAATGTAGTTTGCTTTTGAAGGTTCATAGGAACAAGAATATTACTTTGTTATTTCAGAGTAAATGCATTTCCTTTGCTAGGAATGCAAAGAGGAGTAGCTGCTAACTTGAGAAATCATGCCTAACTTACTTAACTTTGTAATGTTTTTTGGTCTTAGTTTAATTTCTCCCTTGTTTGCCAACTTTTCTAAGGGTGGTCTGTGACTCAAACTTCCTTGCTTTATGCTGATCTTTACAAAGTAAAGTGTGAAAATACTTTTCTGCATGAATGACTGTAATTCTGGTCCAGATTTGCTAGGTTGCATCTCTTCCATCTGAAGCCTATGATATGCAACTTTGAGTTAATTCCCTTCCCTAGTTACGCATAAACTTTAAAAGATTTGTGTGTTCTTATTTCTATGTGAGGTAGTAAATAACTCCTGTGCTGTACAGTATTGCTGCCCCCTCTCTGGAGGGAAGGGGAATTGGACTTTTAAGAGCTAGTAACTCTTTTTCAAGGATTGGACCTTTAGATCCTCATCTGATATATACATCATTGGAGGTAATGTCATGCGAATAAATGTTGCCCATATATCTGGGTTTGGTCCTCCTGCTCTTGCAAGGATGATGATGGGTCCATAGGGAAGGAGGAGGAACAATGTATAAGGTCATCCTTAAAGGGAACATACAGAGTTCTATTGGTCTGTGTGTTGACTTCCTCACAAAAAACACTTATGTGCATGCACTTAGACAAGCTTGCTTAAATGCTTTATGTGCCCTTTAAGTGGTGATGTATGCAAGTGCCCTTTCAGGTGGGCTTTTATGAGGCCACATGAGGAGAAAATAGGCACGAGTAAGCCCAGCACCACAGAGCAGTAGCTGCTCTGGAGAGAAGTGAGTCCACAGAGTAGTCCTCCTTCCTTGTCTTTTCACTGTGATTACCTAATTATTGCTATGCTCTTTTGTGCCCAGCAAACTGGATGGTATAAGTTGAGGGGGATGGATTTTCAAGATACTCAAAGCTGTGGTGTCCATGTACCGTGGCGTAGGCTGTGGGGCCCGTGGTCAAGGAGTAGTGAAGTTGTGTGTAGACCACGTGAGGCAGAATGTAGACCACAGTGTATCTGTTAGTGTACTGATTTGCACAGCTCACTATAGTAGCTTATTTTGCTGTTTAAGAAGCAGTCAGGCACAGCTAGCCTCTAAAACCACTGCTTAAGATAAGCGTGTATCAAAGTTATTCTGTTTAGCTTTTGTAGGCAAGTTTCATTAAGCTAAAACTTCACCAGAAGGATTGAGTGTAAGAGTTGATAGTAAATTTAAAATCCTGTGATCTGAAAGAGTAGCTACTTGCTGCTTTACAGGAAAGATTTTTCTAGTCATTTTACTTGGCATTTACTTTGTTTCCTTAAATTAAAGTCGATGAATACCAACTAGCATAATCTCTTTTAAAAGGGTGATTCATTAGTTCAAGAAAATAATCCCAAGATGACCACGTTAATAGTAGCTTTTAGTGATTTGGCTTATTTTTCTATTTTTTAAACATGATCTATAAAAGCATATGCATATTCCTGTTAATAGATCTTACATTGCTGAAATTGATGTGCAATACTTACCTTTTTTTTTTTTTTTTTTTTTTTTATAATACTCTAACTGTCAAAAGTTTCAATTCCTGGAGAGGATTGTCCAACTCAAACCATTTGGCCATGTTAAAGGTGCACTAGGCCTTTTTTTTTTTTCTTCCAGCGAAACAAACTGAAATGCAAAAATGATAGGTTAGTAGCTTCATCTCCCTTTTCAATATATGTACTTTTTAATTTCATAAGTTTCATACATGCCACACTTATGCAGTTGCAATTATGACTGCAGAATTGGATTAGTCATTGTTGCCCTCATAGTTATTTCTTTACAGCTCAAAAAAAAAAAAAAAAAAAAAAAAGGGTGAAAAGGTGACCTTGCATTTGATGTGGCTCATAACTTAGGGTGGATGTATCTGTTGAAGGCTTGGAAGAGAGGTGTTCAGGCTAGTCAACACCTGAAGATTGAAAAAAGGTTGTGAACTCATTACTTCAGGAGACAAGTAAATCCTTGAAGAGACTTGCTGAAAAAAAAAATCAAATTCGGCAAGCCAGCAACTACTGCACTTTATTATGATAATGAGTGTGTCATCTGCTGATGGCAGACTGGAAGCTTAACAAATGCAATCATGTTCACATACTGTTACCTTCTAGTAATACTGGCAATATTAGAGCATACAGAGTCAAAGTTGTTGCTGCTTTCCTCTTGTGGCAAAAGAATTTGTGTTAAATGTAAAAATTTCCAATATTTTAGTGAAGAATAAGGTACGAAGCATGTAGTCTGAAATACTGGGAGAAGGGGAAGGAGAGAAAGAAGAATACGACTTTTTTTAATATAGATATTCTCTGGGCTATTCATTGCTTTAGCTTCTGCTAATGTTAGTTGTTTTCATTACGTGATACGTTGCAGTCAAAATTAGGAATTATAGAATAAATGCTTTTTACCTAAGTGTTTACTTTGTTAGCATTTGTTAAACTTTGTTGACCATGAGGTTTGGTTGTTGACTGGTAACTCAAAGGAGGATTACTTCTATACTGCAATAAATAACTGCATATGCAGTATTTTGAATTTGTCTCAGCTTGTGCTGCTCTTAGTGATGTAGCAATTCTCAGTCAATTTAAAATAACCATAATTATAGGCTCCTCTAAAAACTTGAAGAAACTGAAGTTCTAAACAATATTTTTACCATATCTGTATGACTCTGCTTCCCTCTCCCAAAAATAAAGCTCCTTTCTACAAATAGTACATGTCCTTAGCTGACAGTGTTTTGATCCCATGGCACAGTAATGTTATCTATTTAATGAAATGTGTCCAGCAGTTGGCATGATCAGTGTCTGTCTCAATGTGTGCATTAACTGTCAGCTGTATCTAATAAAAATGGGGTATCATGGAAGAAACTCTAAAACTAGCTGAATGCAATGATTATACTGCTTAGCTGTGGTCATTTTAACTTCGTTAAAGATGTATTTTAAGAATATTTTAGACTCTTTTGTCACTCAGACATAGAAAAAGAAGCTTTCTCTTACAGAAGGAATTACACAGCTTCTGTTAATTTCTAAAACTATCGGTTTTCCTTTTTAGGTTTAAAATGAGATATGGTGAAAGAAATGCCCATATTTGGGGTAATTATTATTATTGATGATTTCTCTATCCTTAAATGAAGCATAACTGCTGTGTCTGTCCTGCAGTCCCAAAACTTCATGCTTTAGTAAAGAAGCATCGCTAAGTTCTCTGAAGGAGGAAAAAAAGTCTTGCCCAGCACAGCTCCCATAGCTGTAGCTGTCACTGGGTAAATGTTAGCAAACTATCACCAAACCCCAGATTCTTGAGATCTTGCTTGCCTCTTAAAGGCAGCATTGTTGTTGTTTTCAGTGCAGCCAAACTCTGTAGGCTTTAAACTTCTGCAATTTGAATTTATGTGTAAAGCTACTAAGATGCTGTCAGCCATATTGCTTGCCATCTGACATTGCTACTAGGTATTTGCTCTCCTGGTGGGAGAATGCTGCTGGTTCAGTGGGACTTGATACCCACAGTGTTCTGTCCACAAGTGACCTGCTCCTTGTGTTTCCCCATAGCAGAATGACTGAATCTGGCTATGAGCTGAGTAACAGAAGTGTGTTTTGGTGGTAAAAACGTTACCTACCAATAAGTGTACAGTTGTAGAAAGGAGTGTGTGTTTGTTTCCTTCTAACAAGAGAACTCTGAAGTGGGCTACAAAAGGTAGGAATTTGTGTAAGTCTGTCCTGTGTTGCTTTTCAGTTCTTCTACTTGAGAATTTGAAAAATGTTTTCTGTATGTAATAATAGATAACCAGGCCTTCATTCTTTGTTAAGATGCCCACTAAGTAGCTTTGCTTCTTAGTAGTCTTTTCTCTGAAGCTGCAGTTGGCAGAGATTGAAAGTGTACTCTACTCAATAGCTGCTAAAGAAAGTATTTCAGAAGTATGTTAGACTTTATTTTAAATGAGGACACTGAGAGCAGACTAGTTTTCTGCAAAGTGTTCTAGACTGAATAAGGTTTCTCGCCTTTTTTTTCCTTTTTCTTAAAATAGTTTTGTGTGTCAATTAAACTTTTTAAGTAATAGAAGGGCACAAAAGGACTATCCTGTGTGGAAAAATTTCAAACACGAGTCAATTTTGGCTTGATGAGGTCTACGCTATGAGATTCAACTTGTGTCTAAGCATTAAAAGGAGACAGTGTGACTCTACTTGGTTGTGATCAGTACTGCTCATGGAAATAAGGTAAAAGTTTTGTTCAAATAAGCATTGAAAAAATGTATTAAAACTAACATTGGATTTTCTCATTAGGTTTGAAACTCTAATTTTTCTGTAGAGTAAATTGTAAAGTAATAACTTTACAATTGTTTTTTTCTTTCAGAAAGACTTTGTCTAAAAAAATTGTCTATTCAAATTGCATCTTGCAAGTTACTATGATGATAGTAAATATCCTTGAAATATTAAAGTTGGAGACAAAGCAACAGTGTAAAATCAAACTGGTCTCAGATGGATCCGAAGTAATAACAAATCACAACAGTGAAGAAATAAAAGAACAAGAGGATTTAAATGTTAAGAACTTCATTGGAGGGAGATGTCTGAGGTCAGGTTTTGTGGCAGGATGGAAATAAATTGTAGATAGTCACTTTTTCATAATAGTTTAAACTTTTGAATAAAAGTTATTTTGATCATTTGTAATGATGAAGCCCTCTCAGTTTGATCAGAGTGGAAGTGGGACTTGCAGATCATAAATATTGTCAGCTTAGGAAGTGGGAAACAAATTTTAACAGAAATTGGATAGACACACATCAGACCTAGGAGCAATAATTCAATTATATTCTTGAGCTTAAGAGTTTGGGTGAAGTTTCTTTGGAAATTGGCAGAGTGGATATTGTTACTTAAAGAATTTTTTTTAAGTAGCCCTGAAATACTTAGCTGACAATGTCTTTGGCCATGCTGATGCTAGAGAGAAGATATTTTTAATAGGAAATAAAACAAGAGAGCAACATAGCAGATTTATTTTTGGTGCCTCCCCCGCAACCCCAAGAGCTAGCACAAAAATATTTAGCATGTGCTCTTTAGGAAAAATTTCATTTAAAGAACAAGTTTAATTTGAGGTGATACTACCAACATCAAGGAGTAAGCAGGAGAACTCAAGCATATCCTGAAGAAGAGGGTGAAAATGGTATGAGAGGAAGTTTTATCTCCATGTGAGGAAGAACTTCTTTACCGTGAGGGTGACAGAACCCTGGAATGGGCTGCCTAGAGAGGCTGAGGGGTCTCCTTTGGAGATCTTCCAAACGTACCTGGATGCCACCTTGTGCCATGTGCTCTAGGAGTCCCTGCTTGAGGAGGAGTATTGGACTAGATCATCTCTAGAGGTTTCTTCCAACCTCAACTATTCTGTGATTTAATTGGCACAAATCCTCCCCGTACTAAAATACTTATAGCAGGAAACATAGGTATAGGTCATCTATATGGTAGTATTGATATTCATATAATTTCATATTTTTCCGTGTTACAAAACAAAACATTTTTTACATACCTTCTTCTAGCTAGAAAACTCTGAAAACAACTTCTGTTAGTTAATGTGTTCTCACCAATAAAATTCCTTTGTAACTTTTAAGAGATTTGAGCATTTCTGTGTGTAGGGAGAGAATATGAATCTTAGAAACTTGGCACTCACATCTGAATGACTTCTATTTCCACAAAATTAGGTCCTCAAGAAGTGCTGCTTGTTGCTAGTTAATCTCTAAACAAACAAAATAGAGGCTGCTCTTGGTCAACATGAGTTACTAGTTACAGCAGGTGTTATCTGATATCTCATTGCTGCCTTGTATCTGTATTATATCTTAGAGAAGACAGAATGGATTTTCAGCTTTCCTAATTCCTTTTTGTTTGGTTTTTATTTAAAAAAAAAAAAAAAAAGGTGTGGAGGGATAAACTAGAAATGATGCAGGAATCTTTTTTGTTAAAAGTGAAATTCTAAATCATCTCTGAAGTAAAGAATTTACTGCATTTAGGATGGAAGTGGATTGCTGTAGGTTGAATAAGCTTTCTTTTTTCTTAAAATAGATAGCTATTTTCAGTCTCTTTTTTTAATTCATGTGTAGCTTGTGTATTACAAATTTAAGGATGTAATCTGTTGATTGGGAGATCAGTGTGTGACTATTAGAGGTAATAGAAATATCTTGCTTCAAAAATTCATATAAAAAATTCTTTTCCAACCACTTCTGAGGCTAGTTTAATCCCCCATTTAAAAAATGGTAAATACTGAAGTCTTACTTGACTCAAGGAAGCAGATCCTCTTCTGTGTGCATGTGTGTCTGCTGGGGTCTTAGTCATTCTCCTAGTAGTGCTTGAGGCACCTTATAGAGGATAACAGCATAGTCGTAGACTCCAGCATGAAGGACTGCTGAAAACTGAACTCTACTCAAAATTCATTCATTTTGCCAATGTTCTTATGGTAGTTATTTTGTTGTTACAGATATGCAAGCCTTTATTTCTGCTGTGCTATTGAAGACCAGGACAATGAACTAATAACTCTGGAAATAATTCATCGCTATGTGGAACTTCTTGACAAGTACTTTGGCAGTGTGAGTTAGTGCTTTTGCTCTGTTTTTTTGTGTTTTGGTGTGGGTTTTTTTTTTTTTCAGATTTGTAGTGTGCACTATATTGTGTCACTTATTAAAAAATAAAGTGCTGCAGAATAGAACAGTGATCAACTGGCTTTTGAAAAGATGTGTCTGGCAAATGTCATGTTTGATCAAACTATTGTTAACTATGTAACTGTTAGAAAAGGAATTGATGAGTTTGTGTGAGGGGGATTGTTAATGTGATACTTGCCTTTATTCATTTCATTCCTTAGTTCACAGTGGTCTTGCTTGTGTTTGGATAAAATCTTACGAATCCTGAGTTTTCTGTCCAGTCTCACCGCTTTCCTTCTCTTTGACATTGCTCCCCTGCCCATCAGCACTACTTACATCTGCTTCTAAATCAGACAGTTGCTGGTGAGCTAATGGCAGGAGTATGGTAAGAGAAGACAGACATCTGCTTTCTTGGGTAACAACTCCAAATAGAACTAGTAGTAGTATTTATTAGTGCTTTTAGGAGGATTCCCAGCTCATTTTGCAACCTTTGACTAGGACATGCACAAAATGAATAAAGCATCGATAGTATATTTTGAAATTTCTGTAAGATTGTATGAAGTTAGATAAAATCATTTTGGATAAAGAAGCAAGAAGAGGACTTTTACAAGGATGCTGTCACGCTTTATAAACAGCCACCTAAGACTGAAAGCTATGAATTAAGCTTTCTTTTAAGCTATGAAAACACTTTTCAAAGAAAGAGGCTGCTATAGTTGTTTTTAACTAGAGCAAAAATACACTTTTCATTTAGTTTGGTCTCAAATGAATGATTTGTGATACCTCACATCTCAAAAAGATATAGCCGAAGGCTGACCTCTTGATTTGGTAAAGTTGAGAGCAATTTAAATTTTGTAAGAGGACAAGTCAGTAGGTGGTATCAACCCTACTTGCAGTAATATTCAATGCTCTTTTCAGGTATGTGAACTTGATATCATCTTCAATTTTGAAAAAGCCTATTTCATTCTGGATGAATTCCTTTTGGGAGGGGAAGTTCAGGAGACTTCCAAGAAAAATGTTCTCAAAGCCATTGAGCAGGCAGATCTTTTACAGGAGGTAAGCAAATTGCACTTCTCTGGTCAATGCATCAGCATGCTATATTGGGAATAGAGAGAAAGCCTGCTTCTATAAGTTGTATAAAGTGATTTTTAGCATGCTTAGCATGTAGTCAGTGGTTAGTTCTAATTGTGCAGTACTGTTACATTCTCTGTTCTTTTCATCTTGTGTGTTGTGTATTTGTAAACTACTGTGATCTCTTTTGCTAGAAGTGCAAATGGCTGCTTAGTGCTTTATACTGAGGTAGTTCATTCTACTTTAAATCGATTTTGCTCATGTCTGCTTCCTGTTTCTTTTTATTTACTTAATCATCATTATTTTTTTCCCATACCTGATGCATGTTCACTTCTTTACTGTTTCATTGCTGAAATCCAGAAGCTAGGCTCTCTTCTTTGAGACTCATTCAGGTATAGTTCTTATTCTAAAGACCTTCTGTCCTTCTGCTATAGGTAGCTTATTTGGCTACATTTCTGTCTTTAAGCTGACAAGTAATAATAATGAAGTATAAAATCATTCAGTCTTTAAATGTTTTTGTTGTTCCTTACTAGCTTTGGAGAAACAAATATAGCCTGTATCTTTTTTTCTTCCTCCTCCTCTTTTGAAAATCCTTGATGGGAGAGGTTAACAGGAATGTTGAACCTTAGTAGTTTTAAAGTGTGGCGTAGGTGTGTTAATATTTACATATACCTATACATGTATACAAATAGAATTACAATATTACAATAGTCTTATTATTGAATTTTACTTTCACTATTTTCTTTGGGCTCTTCTAAATAAAAATGAACTGTATTACTAGGAAGTAATAGAGATATTTCAGCCCAAATAATGATCAGGCTCTGTTTAGTCTTATTTATATTTTGAGGAGAAAAATGTGTGTGCAAAAGGAAGTTTCTCTTTCAGTTGTCAACTTTACCATGGTCCTGGTAACTTTACTCTGATATATTCCACTTCTGAGATGATATAACCTTGCTTTTCTCATCTTAATGAGATTTTATGTATGTTTTATCAAGGTTTATTAAATTTTTTTTCTGATTAAACTTTTGTATAACACTGTCATGGCCCCACTGTAGTCTTTAAGTTTGTTTTTATAAGCTAGTTGATTTTTTTTTTAATCCTTAATAAAGGGATATTGACTGACAGTCAAATATAAAACTATTCCATGCATGTGCTTATTTTAGTTTATTTAGAAGCTTCTAATTATGTTCAAGGAGAGGTCTTTGACCTTCACTTTGCCTCATTTCAAAATTGTTAGTCAGTCTTGAATACACTACATTATTAACTAGTTAGTGATAGAGGTATTAATGTACAAAGCCCCCTTAAAGATTAAAAGCTATACAGACTACACAAAGAAAAATCAATAGAAATACATTAATTTGCTAGCTGGGTACATTTTAAAAGGAAATATGCAGATGGATAAATTGCTGAATAGTGAGCTGGTTCTTAATAGTCTTGCCCACTTGTATCCTCTGTGGCACTTTTCCAGGATGTGCTTCTGTTTTTGAGCACCTGCTTTATTGTATCATTAAGCTCCTGGTGCTGTATAGTCGACTTTATTAATACTAACTACTAGGATCTATGTGACTGAAATAGTGGTATTCTGAGACTTTTTCACCCTTTTGCTGTCCACCATCTCTTCAATAGCTCGGTTCACTTACTCTTTTTTTTCTTATTTAGTGCCATTTGGTAACTTAGTACTAGCCAGTAATCAACACTAGTAGTATTATATGAATGGTAGTAGAACTAATTATTCTAATGCTGCTTCCATGATTCATTGTAAATCTGTTGCTGGAAATCTTTTTAAATCAAGTGTGCTGTGTAGTGTCTTGTTTTATAATTTTATACCCATTATACTGCAGAAATTTTCAATTCTTTACTAGTAGTTGCAAAGACATGCATTTCTGAGAAGATGACACATACATTGATTGTGAGAACACCTCGGTTCTTATATTGAGAAGAAAGTTTGAAGATGCAGTATGTCATTGCATAACGTACATATATGCAGTTGATGAAATGTAATTGTGTGCCCAACTGCATGATGTTTTCTTACTGCATGAAACTAACAACACAATGTGTTTCATGGAAAAGAGGGGGAGCTTTTGTTTGGTTTTTTCTAACTTAAGGGTTTAATATTCTATTATTATTTGATGGTTCAAGAGTGACTACAAGTAATCTAGTATGCTACTTGTGGTCATTCTCTGTGCTAAAACAGTAAAAATAAATATAGCTGTTAACAATTCTCATATTTGTAACTGGCAGTTATATGAAATCTCTGAAAAACTAAACTAAATGGAATTGCCATCTCTTCATCTTGATTTGAAATAGGAGCAAATTCCTAAACACTGGCTTCTCCTGAAAGCTGATTACTTATGTTCTAAGTAACTTTTATAAAACATTTCATAAATGACACCCATTTTGTCTACTATTCTTTTACACTTTGGGTGTATTCTTTTAATATTTGATTGCAGAACATCTAAAGTCTTGCTTTTTCTCCAGGATAAATCCCAATAATAAGGCTGGTGGACCTATCCCTTTTGTCTATTTTCATGAATATTTTAATAATGATCAAAAATGAAAAAGGCTGTATGAGTGTTTGTTATGATGATCTTGCAGTTTGACTTCAGTTGGTACTTCTTCATCCTTCTGTATGAGGAATAATACATAGGGCATCCACCAATCTTGTTTTCTTAGCTATTTCAGGCCCCCAAAGCCTCCACCATATCCTATATCCAGAAATCCTTAATACCAGCTGACATGTGTTAATTGCCTAGGGATGCTATGTAGATTTAAGTTTTTTATTAGAACAAGTGGACAAGAAATGAAGAGTTAGTGAATTACCTACATATGTCCTGTAAATTTTGCTTTTGGAGATGGAATGCACTAATTAAAAAGTGTAGATACTTCTAATAGTAAGATGACATTAGATTGGCATTGGGGTATGAAGAAATAAAGAAATTTTAGCATTGGCTTTTATGAAAGAAAATCCTGATATTTAAACCTACAGTGAGTGGCAGCATATAGTGATTTTTTTTGGTCATACTTAATGTATGTACATCACTTAATATTATGTTAATTCAATCTTTTGCTTAATGTTAACTCTTAAATATAGACTCCTAAAATGGACTGTCTTCATAAGTTGGCAGTGACATTTTGTCTCTTGGCTACACCTGTATTTCTTTCGATATAAAAGAGGAGAAAAATAATGCAGTCTTTACCAAGTGAAGATCTGAGTATCCTGATTGTCTTCACATACAACTTCTAATTCAGTCAGTGTTTCAAGTACTAGACTTGAAACTTCAGTTCTTAAGGCACGTATGTTCTTGATTTTATGAACAGATAATGGTGATAATGGCTCCTTTGTTTTAAGGTGTTGTGTGGAGTGTGCAATTAGTTAATTATTTAAGGATTAGAAAATACTTAACATCTGTGTTGACTGGGAATCTGTCATGATGTTTGGGAAATGAAAAGTTGTAGTATTTTCCTAGCTGGCATCCTTTGTAAAAGCAGTTTAGACTTCAGTCCCAGGAAAAATTTTTAGCTGTGTGGTGGAGAACAGATAGTAATGCAGTTAAATTGCCATCTTTTTTTTTTTTGTTATTTTATATGAAAAGAGGAAACCTTAACCAGTTACATTAAGGTTTTTGACTTTGATCATGCAAGAGAAAATGGGCTTAGCTTTGGTATTGATTTTGAGACGCTGATTAAGAACCTATCTCCTGGAACAATACTGTTCTTGGTTGCATGAGATAGCTGCTACAAATGTACTTGATGGTAAGACATTTTCATGTTGTGACAAATACCACAGACAGGCCTATAAATAAACACAATTAAATCCAATTGGGAATGAACATTCAGCATATTTTCTTTCCCTTTGTAGTGTTGCATGTTCTTTTGCTTGTGCTGTTTCATATTTAAGTAGTAGATGTATGAATGGTTCTGTGTGTGCAAATGGTTCTGTATGTGTGATACTTTGGAATCAAGGTAGGTTTGTTTTCTAATCTGTGAAATAATATGTTGCGTCTATGGTTCTTAAAGACTAGCATAGTTTTCACAAGATGTAATATCCAAAACCAAGATCAAGTATTTTGGGACTAAACAAACAGGTCAGTTGCTTATATGTTCATTTTCATGTATCAATTGAGCAGGTAGTTTTTTTTGTTTTTAATGAAGAAAACAATGTATGCCTAATGATAGGAAAAATGCGTTCCCTGCCATGCTGTACTGCAGTGGTGCTATATAAGATTGCACATATAATAGATTTCACTTTGAAGAATTCATTTGCACCTTGTCTTGGTCACATTATGTGAAATGATTTGTTGTTCAGTTATACTATGGATTACTTTTGTCCTGAAAACTAGACTGTTTTTTAAATGTATGTCACAACATACAAAGCAAGGAGGTACTAAAACTACTTTTTGGTTCTGTGGAGCTGCATAAATGTGGTATTTCATAACACGTACAAGTTTGAAGCCTTGACACACAATAATCTATGTATACGTTTTGTGTTAATTATTTCCATCTGTAGTCTTCTCTTTAATTAAAGGGTGATTTAAAATCCTTACAGAAATGTGTTTCTAATGTTCTAACATTAAATCTATGGATTTTAATGTTAAATCTATGGATTTAATGTTAATTGCAATCTTGCGTGTCTAAAACCTTAGTCCTAAAACCTCAAGTTTATAAATGCTTTTAGTATGTGTTTATATTTAGTATGTCATTAGCCGTGATAAAACCTGTCCATGTATTCTTGAAGCTCTTACCGTAGTTCCCTAAATAACTAATAAAGACTCAACTGGACTTTAGAAAGAATGAGTAATAAAAATGTCTCATGAGGAATGCTTTAGGAATACCACTTCTTTTAGGAAAAAGCCTCTGAAGATAACTGATTGTCACTTTAAAAGTGGTGGACCTGCAACTGCCAATACAAAAAGGCACCTTCTTTTTGTTATAGATGTTTTTCAGCAGTCGTCTTTGTACTGTGGAGTACGCTTTCGTGCAAGTACTTACCAAATCATACTCCTGTTTATTTAGAAAAACAAGAGTTAGGCCAGAGAATGAGTAGCTTGAGTATCTTTTTCTTCTCAAAAGAAAAGAGAGGGAGGAAGTTAACATATTTTAGTTTTAAGTGTTGTCTTTCAAAAGTGACATTGAATTTCCATGAAGTCATCATGAAATACTCCATCCCTTCTGTTCTCAAATTACTTCGTCCCTGATCATTGAAGTATTTAGTGGATTTTATTTGGAGTTGCTGACTCTTTTTCTACAGGTGCACTTCAATGTCTTAATATTCTTTGTGAATTTCATTGCTTTTCTGGATGTGTCATGACACATGAGACTTCTGTGTCATAGCTTTGCAGTGTGTGATTTTGAAATGCTTTAGAAATCCGTCTGTCTTTCCAGAAATACATTGTCAGATCTTAATCCATTCTTCACTTTAGGAATTGAAAATGAGAGCTGTCTGCTTTCACCTGAGCTGCTTTTGTGCAGACCTTTTAAATCTCATTTTAGTAAATCTGTCTTTCTAATATTTGCCTCTTCCTTGACTGTTTTATTTAATCAAAACATGTGCATGTTGGATGCAGGAAGGAATCCTTCTTGTAACTTTTAAGCATGCATTCAGTCAGTTTTGAAACCTGAAACATAAGGAAGTTTCAGTTATAAGACAGAATAGTACAAACTAGCTATCCAGTGCAGCCTCTGATATGAATTCAAATACTAATAAGCAACATGTACTTGCCTGTGAAATTGATAATTCAGTGGTCTAAGCAATCCTTGTGGATCTGTTAATCTGTTAAGCCCCCACTTTTGGTGAGCAAACATGGCAAATTCATTGAACAATTAAAGATATATCTTATCAGAATGAGTACAGTGAAGATATATCTTATCTTCCAAATTAGGTGTTCTTTCTGAGCATACTAATATGCTTCTTAATAAAATAGATTCCTTGAATTTGGCAGAATGCGGAAAAGAGCAGTGTTGTATGTTTGAACTCTGTGATTGTGAGAAGAGTATTCTGTTTTACTCAGATATCCCTGAGAACAGTGTGAGATGTTCTGTCATCTTGTGCTGTTGCTAACCTTTCTCAAAACTCAAATTACCTGCAAGGATAGTTTTGAAGCTTTGCAGACCAGTAGATGAAAAGAATATGAACACCCCCAGGAGGCCTCCCATTGTGTTGTGTTCCGTTTTTAGGTTGTGATTTCTTTGTGGTCTTATCTATGTGTTATACAAATGTCAGCACATTGCTGGTATGTGTTTGAGGGTTTTTGTTTTATTATTTTATTTCTTTTAAAGAGGTAGCTGCGGTTTTTGTTGTTCAAGTTAGCCAGGAAAAATAATAGCTCTAGTGCTGGATATTAAGATATATATTCAAAGAGTATATATATAAAGTTTTATTTATATGAATACTAAATTTTCTTTTATTTAAAAGAGTAAAATGTTGAGAAGGACTATTGTCCAAAATTATTTGAAAAATTTAAACATATTTCACTGCATGAATTAAAGTGAATTTTTTTTTTTGCTTTGAGCATCACTATCCTATCTGAATATAGCTCAGCAAGTAAATATGATAATTATTAGAAGAGTAAATATGATTGCATAGCTGTTGATTTAGAATGTTTAAGCTGTGTCAGAGATGGTAGATAAATCGGTGGAATGCAACTCTTGTTATTTTCCAATAGAAAACAAATCTTACTCTCAGATTAATGTTAATAATACTATGTGAAGTCTACTGGAATAAATATATGGAATTTTTTTGGCATCCTGTTCTGTTATGTTATCAGTCTCTTATGGTGACCATAATGAACAACTGATCTTGCATTCTAAAAAAAATAATCTTTGAATTAATCTTTTTTCAAGCACAGGTAAAGGATTGTAAATAACACTGATTTATGTTCTTAAGGAATTAATATGCTCTTATTTAAAAAAAATCAAAAATAAGTTTTTCTTTACTGTTGCATTTCTGTTTACTTTCTTAAGAATGAATATCTAGTAGAACTGATCAAATTGTTTTAATTTAAGAATAACAATAGTTGAAGTGCATTTGAGTAAAACTAACTTTGCTTTTGTATGTAGTTTAGAATGTTTTCTAACTCTTATTTTACTTGAAATAATTATAGTTTGTTAAATTAGTTGATATTACATTTTCACTGCTGCTTGATTTTGTGTTTGTAGAGCCAGAATGAAGACTGGGGAGGTTTGTCTGAGGATATCTTATGATTAAGAGCAATCTATGGCATTAGCCCTTTTGACCCCCATCTAAATGATTGGTAACTACCAAGTTTACCATTTTGGTGGCATGGATTAAATGGGTGCTATGCAAAACCTGTTGCACGCATAATTAAGTCCTTGCGAGAGTAAACGACAACGGGTGATGGGCTTAACCTTCTGCAACACTTGCATGATGGTCTTTGAAGAGTGCTTGGAGTTTCCCTTTTATTTTTCCTTTTGTACTAACCGCATCAACCTGAAGTATGTGACTTCTACTAGCTTTCTTTTGGTGCTGATAATTAAGTGGGATAATGCAAGTTAGAGAAATGGATACCAAGACTAATTACTAAATGGATGTTTGGCTTTGTTTACTTACAATCAACCCATGTAAACATATTATTTACTGGCAAATGAGCTGTAACATCTGCTGTGCAAAGCAAATGAGCCCCACAAAGAGTGGGTGCTGCTGAATTTGACCGTGTATCTGGTGCCGGATGCTGCATGACAGAACAAAGCTTACCTGCATAAATAGTGCATTGCAACATATTTCTGTCCAGATCGTAAGTGGATTACATTGTGGCAGTCCTACTAAAACAGGTAAGATTCCTTGAAAATAAGGCAAGCTTAGAACGCATACAAAAAGGATTTGCTCAGAAAATTGAATTAGTTCTATTAGCTCTGCTAATTAGTTCTGTTAGTTCTACTGCTTATTTGATCCTGTCATGTCCAAGTAGTTCCCTAAATCTGGCTTTTACAATGTAAAAATGCAGTAGTAGACAGTAATAGTCTAATTTCTTATGCAACTTCAGCTTTATAAATATCAAGATTTAGTTTCCAGACAAAAGAGTACTTTTATAAGAAACAAATAGATTTGTTAGATGCTCAAAATCAAATTTTCTCTTTGCCCTCTTCTCCTCTTTCTCTCTGCCTTCCCTTCTTCCTCACCCCCAGTTTAGCCATTTAAAAGTTATATGTGTGATACAGGCACTGATTTGCCAGGAGTGGAAAACAGGTAGTACATTATGCTTATAGATTAGAATTGTAGGTTTAGAACAGCTGAGAATTCACTAATTTAAAACAATTTTTCTTATATGATTCTGGACATACGCTAAAGCAACTAAAAGAAAACTTTTAGTTCCACTTTTTCAACACATTCCTTTTTCCCTTCTTTGTGATAACGAGTTCATCTATGAAGAATGTGATTCTTTTGATGCTAGTATTAGTACTGTGACTGGGAACGTTTGACGCTGATGATTAGAACTTTAAGGGATTTATTTTGACTGGGGCCTGTGTTAAATATAGAACATTTGCTTGGTTTTATTTTTTGTTATACAGCTGCATAGACCAATTGTGGAATATGCAAGCTTAAGCATAGGGAAGCACAGAGAATTTTGGGTGACTCAGTTTTTTTTTTTTTTTTTTTTTTTTTTCTCTGTGTCCATGGTTAATTTTACGTATGGGCACAGTTTTAGCTGACGAAATGTGCCTTGTGCCCAGTAATTTATAGAAGACTGGCATTATCAGGTGGCCCATGGGATGCTTCCTGCTGTACTTTTCCCTGTAAAGAATGAAGGAATAACCACCATGTAGGGAGCTTAATTACTGCTTGTCATGATGCCACAGAATTTGAGAGAAATAGGAATGGCATTGCTGCAGGGAGTGCAGAGGGGCAATTAGTTACATATAAAAAGAGAGAGCGATGCTTTGCTGGCTAGAAGGACCTGCTGCTTGTGTGGAGGAATGGAGATGTGCCCAGAAGAAAGATCAGCTGAGGTGAAGAGAGCAAGTCTGTAGGCAAGGGGAGGAGTTGGATGCATAAAGCTTCTCTACTTGGATTATCCTGATGCTTAACCAATGGGCTATATGCTGCTTCATGTTCCCTTAATCTCTGCTGCTCTGACAAGTAGAAACAAGCACTGAGTGACTAGAATTTTTGAGGACTGTTTCAGAGAGATTTACTTTAATTAGTGTTGACTTCCCCCGGTACCTCCTTATTTAGGTAGCTCTGTGGCAGCAAGGATAATCAGGCACATATTCAAAAATAGTGTAGCCCATAAAGAGTTTGACTAAATTTAAAGGGAAACCTTATATAATGTTGAAAAAAATCTGTGGTGCACATAACTAGGCTGAGTGGAATCTGTTTATTGTGTACCTGATTCCTACTTCTGCTTCCCTGTTGAACAGAATTAATGAGTGTTAAAAGTCAGGGCTTTGAGTCAGGGGTAAGTTCCCTCAGCACCTACCTCCCTGCTGAGTGTAACTCCTGTAACCAGACTAGTTCAGGGTGCACTTCTTGCGGTATGTGCTCTGGGGCCACATGGCTCCTGGTTCCTTGGCTGGAAACTAAAGAACCTGCCCGCGAGTGTGGGGAAACTGGCAGGGTGGTGGTGGTGGGAGGGAAATTGAGAAGCAAAGTAAAAGGCTGCTCATTTTGTACTTGTCAAAGTGCAAAGTAGCCTGCACTTGATTTGCTAAAGCTGATAGTGTAGCTTGATTTATTTTTAACCTTTGTCTGTATATCTAAGGCTGTGGTGTTTTGCTTGTTTGTTCTACTGCCTGTTCCCCACAGTATCTTGTCCTGACTCACATGTCCTCTCCATCCCCCAGCAAGGTGCTTGGGGAAGTTCCTGCTGCAGCCCTGGCTGTGTGGCAGGGAGCCTCTGCAGCACTACTGGCTTAGGGAGGTTTCAGCTGTCCGTTCACTCCTCCTTCCACTTGCATTAGAGAAACCATTTGCGTGACCAGGCCTGAAGTAGGCTGCAGATCCCATTAAAATGATCCAATTTAAATCGCTTCTTTCTAAAAGCGTATTATCAGCAGCTTTTGTTTTCCTCATTCATAATTTAGCTGTGCAAACATTTGTCCAAAAAGCCCTAAGAAAACACCGTGCTGCAGGACAGGGAAGGAATAGGAGTGCCTAATTGTCACCAGCATGCAAGCTGAGTGATACTGGATGTGACATGACTCTTACAGCAGTATTTTCTAGTCCCATCTTCCAAAATACAGCCCTGCAGTTAAAGCAGTAGTTTCTTAAGCAAAGGGAATAAGTAATGAAAAGCTCTAACTGCACTGGAAAAAGTGGAAGAAAAAAACTAATGAATCCTTATGTGCGTACTTTGGTAACCTGCCAAACCTACAGACTGGAATTATTTGATAGGAAAGAACTCCACGGTTTGTAATAATTTTGACTGTGGCTTCGCAATACAAAGTATTGCTGCCATACAAGTATCTTGTGTTTTTGTGATGGGAAAGCACAACCTCTGGTGGTTGTTCAGAACAGTCCTTACCCTTAGAGATTGGATTGTGTTAATTCTTTGGAGCTCTTTGCTTAGCAACTAACTGCATTTCAGAGTGATTATCACCTCTGATCCAGCCTATAGAATAAAAAGAAAGAAGCCGGCAGCACCCACTCTTACCGGGTAGAGTACATAAAGTTTCCACTGGTATTTGTATTCTTCCTGAGGGGGAAGGAAGTAGAAGGCTGCCACAAATTGTGTGTCATCCATTTCCTTTGGTCTGCTGAGGTGTTGTGTTAAAGCCAGATGTGTATATGCCAGAACACCTTGCAGAATATCACTTGTACAATGGCTGTTGCTGTTTAAGATTCTAGTTGACTTGCATTGACTGATTTGCACCAGCCTTGAAGATATTTTGTTCTCTGTATATAGAAAGTTGCAGACAAATCTCTTCCTGGAAGTTGTATCAGTGTATAGTAATATGATAGTAATATGTTCTCAATTTCAGCATCATAGCTAATAGTTGAATATGAAGACTTTCTAGATCTCTTGGGTATTTCTTGGTTCTTTGAGAAACCAGCATAGCTCTCTGTTGGTAAGTAAAGTAGAGTTTCCTCTATAGCCACTTAGTTGGAGTTTCTGAATACTTTAGTTAACCAAAGATTGGGAAACAGATACGTTGCTCTTTAAATTCTTGAAACTTTAAGTGGACTATAGCGATTTCCTAAACCAGCCTCTCATTAGAAGTATTTTCTAACAATGATTCAGAAGTAGAGTATAAATGTAATTACTTGTGAAGCATTGCTAAAGTAGTACTTGTTAATCACTTTCTACTGTGAAAACTTCGTGTTTTAAAACAGAAACCTTCGTCCTTCCCCTCTGTTTTCCCCAGAAGCTGTTTTGTAAAATTGTTCCCACACCACTGTGCACCTTGTGGTCTTGCTGTTTGTCTGTTGTTCTAGTTTGGGGTTTGTTTAGATGACAGGGAGTTGGGGAAAATCCAAGGGTTTATCAAAAAGTAGCCATTCTGTTTTTTACCTGTAGTTTAATATGGTTTTCATTTGTGGAGTTTGTGCTGGTTTCAATGGAAAAGAATTTGAGACAAATACCTAAGCAAACTGTCTATGAAAAAAAAGGCTGTCCCAGCGTTTATGAAGTCAATTTTGCTACTATGTGAAATATTCAGACGGTAAAACGTCAGCAATATGAAACACTTACCTTTGGTCTGTTTGTTATAGGCATGTGTCATTACTGGCTTCTTTCTAGAACACAGAGAATGAACTATTTTCTTGTGCATTACAGACATGAAATAACTTAGGTTGCATCAAGAAACTTCAAAGTACATGTTCAAAAATCTTTCCAGCAGTAAAGACAATAAAGTATTTAAGTGGATCACTGGAGACATTAAAGTGTCTGTGACTAGATGTCTTTAACAGATTCACTATCTCAGGAATGCTATATGTATATTTGATCCTGTTTTGGGGGACTGGTTGGGCTAAGTCCCTTCTAGTTTTAGTTTGATTTTTTTATTAGATTGAATCATGGCAAAGTTGGAAAAACTGTATACTGGAGGGAAAAGTTGGGTTGAGCTAGCTAAATATTTTTGACTCAAGCCTACTCTCCACTATTTTTCTTTAATTTACAAGTCTCTTAGGCTGGAAGTTTCAGAATATTATTAAGTGATTTGCAAACACAAATTTGGTTTGAAAAAGCTGGGCTCCAGTAACTCAGATATTGTGGAATTGGAAAGCTCAGCCCTTCTTGATGTTGTTGTGCTATCACTGTTCTGGCAAAACCAGGATCCAAGCCCTGTGTATTAAGATCTGATAAATGATACACATCTTTATTAGTGGTGATTTTTTTAATAGTAATATTGTGACATAGTCTACCAATGTATTATCACTGTAGGGGCACCATTGCCTCTTGTAGCTGCTTGATCCACTCACCCTGTAGGTCATCAGATGCAAGTAGCTTGGCCACTGTCTTAAAGAGGAACTTCATGTTGTCTGATGTCTGCAGAGTCCCACAAAAGGAAGGTAATGGAGATGTTGGTTGTAGATGATGCTGTCTGTCCTCTTGGGTATGTTTTCTTGGTGTTCAGATGTGCAGGGCTAACTGCTCTGGAGACAGTATAGCAGAGAACATGATAGGAAACTTGGCAATTTATAGTTGGAGCATGTGAGAAAATGTAGTTCTCTGAAAGCAATTAACAGCTGCCAAAACTTTATTCCCTTTTCTGCTGCTGATGGGGCTGCCAATAGTGCTGATCCCCTGCACGTGAGGTTCTGCTATGTCCTCAGCAGGCTGTCAAGCTATGACTGAAGCTGCAAAGTTTCTGCCTTGCAATATGACTTTGCCACTTCATATCTCACTGTTGCTCTTCTGTTTAATCTTAGTTTACCACTAGGCTAGTTGTGTATGGTACCCACGTGCTCCATAGGTTCGAAAGCAGCCAGGGGTGAAGCGACTGCTCTCTTCCTGGTGCTAGCTGGCAATCTCTTATATCGTCACTAGGTAACAGCGAGTTTGTGCCAAGGTGAGGCACTAACTCTCTAGCACCCAGTGAGTCAATTGTGTACTTTATCATGTACAAAAAGATTTGCATGGAAGACATAGACTCTCTGAAGTTATAATCAATTTGAAATATGAACTAATGAGGAAATCTGATATTTTAGGTTGTAAAAATGTGCCTTTTTCCATTGTGTTCCTAAGTCTATTGCGCAGGCAGTGTGAATAAAGCATGATTATCTCTTTAGGAATGTTTTGTCTCAGCAATTGCAGAGTTGCTCTTTCCTGTTTTCTCAAAACTCCCGCTACTTGGGACTTGCTGTATGCTCTCAGCCCACAGTTTGCTTTACCAGCTGAGAATATGCCTCAAATCTCCTGTATCTCAGTTTAGTGCAGACTAATGCTTAATTTAAATAGCAAGAGAGCATTTAGAAGCTACAGCTTGTATTTGTGTTTCACTGTCATGCACTGAAGTCTTAACTGTTTGTATTTGGTAGAACTTGTTGGGAGGATCAAACCATTCCCCCTTCCTCCTCCCTAAAAGGTGTAGAGTAGTCAAAAATAGAATACTGTATTTCTGTCTCAAATGTCATCTTTTTTTTTTTTGTTAGAACTATAATAGTGAGATAATCTTGTTTTTTTTCTTGCATATTTGTCCACATTTGTGTAAGAGTATATACATTTCTTTTGTAGCCACGTCATGAATACTTTAATGTCCCAGTGTACTAAATGACTTCATTCATCCTGCATGCAGAGTTGCAGAGGAGATAGACCTGTGACTTACTCATGGCAGAACATTATCCTCAGCTTGGTGAATCCAATCATCTCGAATCCAGTAGAATATCACAACCACTCTGTGCTGTTGTACCCTCCCTCTTCCTCCTCTGTTTTACAGTGTTGTCTTTCACATGTCTCATCTCAACAAAACTTGTTCTTGTTAGCATGTGCTTTAACTTTTTTATTGTGTATAAGTTTGATATCTTCTGTTTAAAAGGTCTGTAGAATTTTGCAAGCTAACCACCCAGTACTGTAGCACTTACAGATCAAGTAATGTTATAGTGTATTTGAGTAAGTTATGCTGGTATTTAAACATGTGAATAAGAGCTATAGACTAAATAATTACATAGAACTAGTGATCTGAAGGAATAGCATTGTGTGGAAGGTGCACAGGGGTTAAATGAAGTTGCACATAGTTCTTCACAGGCCCTGGATCTTAGGCATAACGATGCAGATGCCGGTAGCCTTTTCTGACACTGACACAATAGCATGACTTTCCTTGCAAAGAGGAGAAAGACTGAATTGTTTAGGACAAAGAAAATGATAGAGGTCTACGAGTTGCAATGTTTGTGTTTAAATATTGAAAACACTGCAGTGACTAGTTGAGCAACTGCTACTACTGAAAGAGAGGACAAGTTCATTGCTTTGCCATTGATGAGAGCTGGACATTTTTGTTCAGTCCATTGGCAGAAAACTTGAAATAGTAGGCTCCTTTAATTGGCATTTCCATTTAAGTACAAAATAGTATGTATATTGAAGAGAACTGCCACACAAAGAATGATTTAATTGAAAGTACTTGTCATGGGTGTAGGTAGAATGGGAGGGCCTGTAGCACATCCTCTCTTTGCTTAGAAGTGAATGTTCTGTTATCTGTATCTGACTGACTGTTTGAAAACTGCATAATTATCAAGGAGCTGGGTATTGACACCAATTGCAAACAGCTAGTTCCACTTTATATATGTGGTAATGCACTACCTTTCAAATGTTAAGCAGACACAAAAATGGGAGGTTAAGGGGAGAGGTGTTTGGATGAGACCTGCAGCATTCCAAAGTCTTGTAGAAAACAAGATCATAGGAGTGGTTTTCCATTTCCAAAGTTGCCTCATTGTTTGTAAGACATTAACAATGTTTGTGAATGTCTGGGTAATGCTGCTTTAGCCTGCATTATTTCATGCCTGTTGGCTTAAAATGCTGTGCATTGAGCTGTAATGAGATGCTGTTTTTCTTGTTATCTGTATACAGCTGCTTGCTTCTAAATGACTAGCTAATGAATTAGCTTTCCTGGCATGTTGGAAATAAAGTATTGCATGCACTTTTGTCTCCTGTGAATGGCTTTTTTCCTCATCTGTGTTCTGATATGTTTTCCATTTGCATTGTTTGCCTTGGGTGATTCTGAGCTGCAGGTAGTGTATAATATTGCAAACTGCATTCTGTAACAATTGGATAAAATGTTTGGCACTTCCTAAAACAAATAACATGAGCAAAACATAATTCATTCTGATTCTAAAAGTCATAATTGATTAAATTATTCTAGCAAAACCTTTTAGTTTTTAGATGTTCCTTTTGAGAATGTACTGTGGAAATGCACATGAGAAGTCTTTGCCTGCTTAAGATTACTGCTGTAGCACTACAAAATTTAAATCTTAGTACTGAATTTTAATTTTATTGCTGAGGTCCACCTATAAAAAGTAGCCAATGTCCTTGAAATATGTGGATTGACAATGAGTTTAAAGCCATGTTCTTGATTTATTTTGTCAATTGTCAACTTGATTTGAATGGTATATTCTGGTTGCAATCTGAATGGGCAGTGGAGACAGTATTAATACTAAACTGCTCTGAAGACAGTAGCAGAAATTCTTGATATTTCTTCATATGTTTCATATGAATATTCATTGAACAGCTTTTTTTTCCTTCGAGTAACTTAGCAAATATCTGATTTTACTGAGTATCTGTAAATGTCCATTACTATCTGATCAATTTAAGACTTTAAAGTGGTATTTTATTGCAAATATTTTCAAGACCCTAACCTATTGGGGTAGTCATTCCATTTGTCTTCTGAGTTTAGTTAGGATAGTGGGCTAAGGAGTGTAGGGTTTTCTACAGTGAATGCTTACAGTTGGATGCAGAAGTATATTGTCTGACAGTATTACTGTTTATATTAAAAACTCCAGTCCCTCTTCAAGCAGTGGTACCTACTGGATGATGTATTGAAATATGTGTTAATGCCTGCTGTTTTGTCTTATGTTGTCAAGGTCACTGCAGTTGTATGGATATTTAAATACTGCACATGTGAGAAAGTCACATTCTAAATACATCCAGTTTCTTGGTTCCAGTTGTTATTTGCCATTTCTTGGAATCTCTTACTTGCTGATGGATTTTGGAAGCCAAATGTTAGTCTCAAACTGCTCAGCACTGGCTTTTTCCAAACGCATGCTTTAAAATGAAGTTACCTTTAAAATATATACATTTTTGACACTGAATCATTAGTACATGAATGAAGATTGTAAGCTCGATTGTGCTACGTAAATGAAGGTTGATAGGGACAGTCTAATGTTTTGATTCTATTTGCAAGATTTAAGGTTAAGTATGTAATTTACTGACAGACTAGATTTTTGAGAGAGATACTTAGAAAGCAGTTGGAAAAAAAATTGTTTTCCACTTTAATTGTTTTCTGACTTTTTCCTGCTTCATGACATGTCTTGTCTTAGGATGCTAAAGTAAGTTTATTCATATTCTGGATGCTAAACCAGCTTGTGTTTCCATAAGGACACAGTATCCCTTTTATTTTTTATGAGATTGCTGCTAATTAATGGAAATGGGCAGCTGCATCTTTCCAGACAGACTGTATTTTTTTCAGGTGGTCTAGGAATAATAAATACAAAATTGATGATAACCCTTTTTTGGGGGGGTTAGTATAAAACTACTTGCTCTGAGTATAAAAAAACTTTAAGGCTAGAATTAACCTCAAGCTTTATGCTGGTGCAGAATAGTGCATTCCTGATTCTCACAGTTCTTCTGCTTGTGTAAGCGTCAGTTTATTGACACTACGTATGGAAAGGTAGCTTCATCTGGTTTTATGAATTAAACAAAAACCCCTCTACGAAGTCTGGGACTTATAAAGAGTTTAAGGGATACTGTATCTAAGTTGCATCAGTCATTCCATTATTCCGCTTACTCATTCCTAGGAGATTATTGCAACCAATGAAACAAATTATCACAGAAAGCACTAACTGTCTCCCTTGCTAGGTGCCTCCCTTCCCTCCCCGATTGAAGCTGCTATTACTGGGTTGTGATTTGTTCCCTGCTGGTACCTCCGAATTGCTTCCTTTTTATTATGCTTAAAGGCAATAAAATCTACCAGCTATTCCTGTGAACCGTGACAATCTAATTAACAGCTCTTTGAAAAGCGCAGCTAATACCATGTTTGCAAACTGCAGTGCTTTTATATTTTCATATTTTGACTTTTCGTTTTTAATTAAGCATCTTCCATACTAACTCCCATGTGCAACGCGGTTCGTTGGGAGCACGGGATCCATTTACCGCTGTCTCGCATTTTCCCTCCGCAGGAAGCAGAGACCCCGCGTAGTGTTCTTGAAGAGATTGGATTGACATAGATCTTCTCGTCCATTGATGGCATCTCACTGTTTCATACTGTAAATGTTCACTGCCTTCATTGTAATGTTTAGCTAATGGTGTAAGATGCTGTTTGTCAGTATTACTGTTCTGCTAAGCTGCTTCATTCAGGCCTACAAGAAAAATACTCCTTTGAAAAGGGAACAGAAATTCAAGTCCAAAAATCATAAATGAAAGGGAATTAGAAGCAAATTAAATTAGCATCTCTTTTTGCTGCATTTATAGGATAATTGCTTTTGACTTCAGTAAGCATACTGTTTTTTTTATAAGCAAACAACTTCAGGAACTAAATGTATCATGACATAGCGTATCTAAATGAAAAGAGACTACATGGATAACTTAAAAATTTAAAATGTAATGGTGTAGAACTTGTGTTTATGCAACCAAAGACTTCAGTTCATCTGCGTTTCAAGTCAACACGTGTGATAGTTCTGCTTTGTTTCCATTGTTACATAAAAGTTGGAAATAACTGTTTACTACTGAATTTGTCATTATACCAAAGAATCCTGCTTGTCGAACTGGTAAAAACTGTTATGATGACATTGCTTTTAGTAAGAAAACTGCAAACCAATCATTCACAAGAAACTAAAGTGTTTTTCAGTGTTTCTCAACGTAATCAGCCTGAATAAAACTGTGCAAGTTACTATATGATAAAGGGGAGGCATCCCATAAAAAGCACTGTCCTTCCACATAAGGAAATTTAAATCTGGTATTTGTTTACTCTGCCCATAAACAGGGAAAGGGAAGTAGCCTTTCTAGTTGAAGAGAAAGCTACATAACAAAATTTGGATCATTTTGATCATGGAAAAGAGGGAGCTTTACAAAAGGGATTTGTGTTTTTATTTCAAATTCTGGAAATTAATTTATATTTATTGCTGTTGTGTAGTTACACTCCGAGGGATGTATGAGCACCTTTAAAGAAAACACCAACTGAGCAGCTTCATTTTGGCTGCTTTTCATGGCTTACACCTTAGGCCTAGGTGTTGCATCCCTCGTGAAACTGCCTCTTGGTGTACAGTAGAGCTAACATGGTTGTAGTGAGAAAGGCTAAAAATGAGGTTTGTCTGCTAGACCGCACCGCGGCCAGAGCCCCATTAGGTGACGTGCCTCCCACCTTTCCCTGTGGCCATCCGTGTTGCGGCCCGTTCACCGCACGAGCTAGCGTCGTGGACGTGATCCTGTTTCCCCCAAGCTTAACGCTTGGCTGTTGCTGGAAGCTCTCATGCCCTGCGAGTGCCAGGAGGGTGCTATAGGTTATGGAGCTCAACTGCGACTCTGACAGGGGTGAAAATGGACCCAGAAGAAAGGGGTCGGTCGATGTTACCCCTGTCTGTGGCAGTTCCCTGCTGCTCATGCCTGTGGCAAGGTGTGGGGCAGCAGAGGGGACATGAGGCAGGACCAGGGCCAGGCTGCTCATCTGTGCTCAATGTGCAGGGATAGCTGAGGTTCAGGTGGTATTAGGGTGACCCTAGGTGTGATCCTGAAGCAGTTAAATTAAGTAAAACCCGAAGCAATTTCATATGTATTAAATATGTTTTTAAAGTTTACATGTCACTTGTATGTGCTTCGCTGGATTAAGCTTTGTCGTGATTGTGACAAATAAGCCGTTTGACCTCTGTCTTATTATCACGTTAGTTTAGTCATAATAAATGTCCATTTTTACACCATTGCTTTGTGTCCTTATGCTGTTGATTTTCTTTTTGTTTGGCTTTCTTTTTCTTTTTTTTTCTCCTTCTTTTTTGGCCAGAGGAAAGAAAAAGCTACTCAGTGCTAGCTTAAAAAAAGGGAAGTTTTATTAGTGCTTAACCTGCTCTTGTGCACTTTATTAAAAAAAGTGTGAATAAACTGTGTCCAAGATTAGTTATTTACATCCATTGAAATTCTACAGAAAGCAATAAACTAGCAAGTTTTTGGAGGGCTTTTCACATTGATAAATTTTGTGTTTAAAGAAGATGTTGAATTGATGTGCAACGCCAGTTCATTTGAAAGTTAAAACAAACCAAGTGTTGATTGAGTGTTTTCTGGATAATATAAAAGTTCCTGATATTAAGTTCTGTACATGGAGTCACGAACAAGGCAATGCAACAGACACAAGCGTCAACCAAAAATGTCTCTCATGAATCTGTTCTCGCACTTTCCCAAAGAACTGACCTGGTAGATGCATTATCACCAAAAGCATAGGGAGAAATTACCTTAGGGCATTTCTTGAATCTAATTAAAATCTTGTTGCTTAATTTTCCTCTCCTACCTGAATCCTCCCTTTTTGGTTAAAGAACCCATTGCATTTTCTAGATTGTTTACTCGAGTGATTATTGATTGCTTATAGTGTCTTCAGCTTCCTCAGGAATCCTAACAGCCCTTGCTAAATTGGAAAGGCCCCTCCTAATTACCCATCATCTGCTCTTCCTTTTGGGGTCTTTCCTTGGGTGCTGGTCACCCGAGGGCTGCCTGGTGCCACTGCTGCATTCCACGGGTCATGCCCATGAGGGCTCCTCTCTAATCAGGCTCCGATTTTACACTGGCTGAACTCTAATTTCTCAATGACATTTCCAGATTTCTTTGTATGAAAGAGATCTTGCATCCAGCTAACTGATCTACCGGTGCTGAACAGAAGGGTAGGGGGAATAGTAGGAGACTTCTTTCCTTTTAATTAAAAAGGAATCACAGGGTTACAGGGAAAGCGGAATCAGCTGTGCTGTTTAAATGATATAAGAAAGTAAATTAAGCTTTTAAGTTATTTACTTGCATAGACTGTCACGTGGCAAGAATTGCTGGTCCAGGCCAGCCACCCACTTACTTCTTCTCTATCAAAGAAAACTCTTTGGTTTCTCTTGAAGAAGAGGGCCCCAAGAAGCACGCTACCGGGACAGGGTTTCTAACTGTTAAACTGTAGGGCAGTGGCCGAGACACTGAACTGTGGCCGTGTAGACTAAAGCTGAGGAAGACTTCCCCATGGAGGGGCTGGAGGTGGAGGGGCTTCTGGCCATCTCCCTCGGTAGGCAGAGGGGAGGCTTTTCCACACGTGGAACGCTGCACAGAGGCCTCCCTCCCTCCCTCCCTCCCTCCCTCCACACTCCTCCTCCGAGAGACCCTGCCCAGCTTCCTCGGGAGCAAACGAGGAAGAGAGGGCCAGAGAGCCTCTGCTTTAAGCAGTTGTGGAGAAAAACAAAACCAGGCCCAGTGATTTTGATGGCTCTGTTTGTGCAGAATAACCCACGGTGCGAACAAGCCACTCCGTGCAAATCTAAATCCTCTCTGAGTTCTTCTGGGGCTTTTCCCCTTTGAGGAAAAAAACACAAAAACAAAAACAACAAAAACCATTTAAGAACTTCTAGTTTCTCTCTTTGTCTCTTCAGAATAAATAGCTCAGCTAATAAGGAAACCCAAAACCATGCGAAAGTCTCGCTACCTCAGCTTATTATGAAGCAGGGAAACAACACTGAAACATATGAACTCTGAAGTTAGAAATCTGCTTGATTTCCAGGTTTCATGCTAACAAATGCAAACGAAGTGTCAGATCTACAGGACTCCCTTTCTGTTCATTAAACAGACTGTGAGGAAATGAATTCTAACCCCTGCCACCAATCCTACGCCGCACGGGCCAAGCCAGTCACTTTGGATCCAGGTCTCCGGTAAAAAGCTACAGTCTCAGCCATTACAGTAACAGAAATAAAGTATATTTTAATTTTTTTTACATGCATCTGAGCAAGCTTTCTAAAAAGATTTAAAAACACCCCCTCCCTTCCCCCCAGCAGCTTAAGGGCCCAGATCGCCTTACAAAACTGTGGGAATGCGCCTAGTTATCTAAGGAATTCTCACGCGGGTGCCAGGGGGCACGTGGTGCCTAATCCCACCAGGGCACAGCCGAGCAGCCCCCCACCCACCGCGCCTCCCTCCGAGCCCGGCGACTCTGCTAATGCGTCGCCAGACCCTGGGGCACGAGCCGAGCGCCCCGACTAGGCGCAGGAGCATCCAGGCAAAAACAGAAACCGGGGGGGGGGGAAAAGAAGGTTTTATAAAAAAATCTGTCCTTAAGGTCTAGTCAGGAAAGATACAGTATGAGAAACTGGTAGTCACAATTTTTTTTTTAAATAGAATTTAAAACTTAGTGCTATCCTTCAAAATATGCCTTCCAAATGAAGTTACATTATTTCAAAAGTTATGCTATTAAATTACAATTCCTACATCTGTTAATAACTAAAACATTTAATCAAAGTAACTAAGCTACAGTTCTGCCTACAATTATGACAATAGGTAGTGAAAGCTGAGTTTGAACTGAACATCAATATATAGCACTTCCATTGTATTACTCCATATTGGACAACAGTTACACATGAAAGAAGGAAAAATGTATAATCAGCATGCTAAGTGCAGTAAGCATTTAGAAAAGCAAAAATATATATATATTTATATATCCAGAAACAAATGTTCACGCTATCTATCCTGGGGAAAAAAAATAATAAAAAAACTGCTGTGAGGAATGGTAAAGTTTGGATATCCAGACTGTCCACTGGAATTTATGCTGTACTGTTGAAGTCCCAAGAAATACCTATTTGGGGATATTTCCTGTCTACTTGAGGCTTCTAACTTAGGTGGTCTCAGCTGTACCCTGAAGTTCTTTGGAGAGGCTGAGGAGAGGGAGGGTCCCCTGCAGACAGTTCGAGCACCCCGAGTGCCACAAACAACTTCTGGAGATTTTCGCTCCTCTCTCCGAGTATATAGAGATGCCCAGGTGCCCAAGTTAAATACCTGAAGTTAAGCAGGGCGAAGTACAGTTCATTTCACAGCACAAACCTTTCATTCAAAATCAAAGAACTATTTATAAGGACTTTGCTAACTGCAGTTACTTTGCATAGAGCTGTCACTTCAAAAAAGATTTTGTCCCAATAGCATCATTTTTATGTACCCTACTCCCTACCTGACTGTAGGGAAGAGAGGTGGTAGGCTGCCTGAATTTGTATGTAAAATAAATCTTAAAAAACCCCAGTCCTCCCACAAAAAAGAAAAAAAAAAATCAGGTATAAATCCTTCAGTTTCTTTAGCCACTCTGCAAGATCTTAACAATCATCTTTAGCTTTTACTACTACATTTGCATCTCCAGTTACCAGATTTACACTTTTTCTACTACTGCAGCACAAGTTACACGGGTTGTTTTCAACAACAAATGTTATGCAACAGGGAGTATTTTCTATTTTCACTCCAGTATTAAAGTGTGTGGTCTCCATTCTCAGGGATTAAGGTACTGCATAAAGTGATTATTCCTCTGCGTACCTCCTAGGCAATGTTGGCTTCCTGCAGTCCTTACAGGCAGTTAGCTCAGCAGCTCGGTCACGGGAGAGAGAATAATCCAAAAGTTGTGACCACAAAGCTCCTACAGGGCAAGTACTGTACAGTAAAACTGAAGTTTCTTCTGTGCTGGAGCTTTAAATCCCATTTCTCCAGCTCATAACACAATTATATTTACTTTGTCTAGAACAAGATTTCCCATAAACATAGGGTAAATATATAGGGCTGTCTTCTACAGACTTCACTTTGCAGTACGCCGAGGTGAGAATTTACAGCACGTTGGCTGTTCTGAACTAACTCCTGATGGGGACAGTGAACACTTAACACACACATAACACAGAAATAAGCATGTACCAAATAAGCTTTACTTCTTTCTATTTTGTACTCAAACGTATCCAGATGTTGCAGTAGGTCAGAGGGACAGAGTAGCTAGAGTACTTGACATTCACACCTTAAAAAGGACTTGAACTTTTAATTTTCTGAAGCTTAGCACACAATAAACTAGGTTCCTTTATTAGGAAGAAACTGATTTTCATGTGCAAGAACACTTTATTTGTAACTCAAATATATCTGGTGCCCTATTGGAAAGATTTGTCAGCTCTAAGCTTGATCAATTAGCAATTCCTAAAAGCAATTCTCACTTTGTTTTAGGAGTCTCACTATTTTTTCCTCTGCTGCTCGATCTCTTTTTACCCCTGCTCCTGGATCGAGAAGAACTGCGACTTCTGCTCCTGCTGCGTGAGCGACTGTGACTCCTGCTGCGGCTGCGGCCTCTCCTCCTCCTGCCCCTGCTGCGGGATCTCCTCCTCTCGCGGCTTCGCGACCGGCCGGAGCGGCGCCTTTTCTTGCTTTTGCGGCTGTTCTTTTTTCTCTCCGACTCTCCGTTTCTCCGGTACGAATGTTCGGGGCTCGGGCTGCCCCTTCTCCTCGACCGGCTGTAGTAGTCGTCACGGTGGCTCGCTCTGCTTCTCCTTTCAGAGTTTTTAGACAACTGATTAGTCCGCTCAGGAGAAGCGCGTATGTCTCTGTTGGCCTCCCAGAACTCGTTGTTCGGATTTTTGAACACGTGAAGAAAGTTGCAGTGTTTCCCTCGTGGACACTTCTGCCTTTCGAATAAGCCTGTAACAGATTATTAGTGGTTGCCTTTTTTTTTTTTTAATTAAGATCTATCACAAACAGAGTACAACTGCAATTACGAGTCAGGCCTAACTGTTAATTTGTTTTGTTCATTATGTGCCTACTGGAAAGAAAATGTACTGCACGCTGCTGCTTTCAACAGCAAAAGCATGCATCCGAGCATCTATTCATGCAAGGTTATTTTTACAGTTAACTTTTTAAAATATTAACTTTCTGACTTAAACTAGCTAAGGCTTTAGTTTAAAACAACCTTAATAAATAATTTTAATACTCTAATCTTCCCAAGAATGTACATGTAAAGATTGCAAACATGTTAATTACTGCTAAGAACTGCTGATGGTTCAAAAACAGTTGGTGTGTGTGAAAGAGGTGAGTGCTTCCTGTGTGCCATTATATCCATGGGTGAGATGCCCATTCTCTTCTCCCATGCAAGGTACAGCCACCAGGGTGACTTGGGCACTTATGTGACGTGGTATGAATGCTCCCCTTCTAGATAGGCACAGTTAAGTGTCATTTGTCTTCCAACCACAACTGGAACTGAACTGCAAAATGAGGTGGCCCCGAAAGCCACAGGGCGCTGCTGTGCAGTAAAGCCCTGCAGGGGCGCGGGCCTCCACGCATCAGACTCACCACATATCGCGGTCTTCCACCTGGTCACCGGGCAGAACTCGCAGTGAAGCTGTCGCCCCGCGTACCACCGTCCGCTGAAGAGGGCGAGCGCCGCCTGGCAGTCCTTCTCCCTGCGCACAGAGAGCAGCACGCCGCGTCACCGCGCCGCGGCCGTGTGCCGGCACGGGGCCACCACGGCGCGGGGGCGGCATGACTCACACCGCTTATATAAGCGGCAGCCGCTGCTGCGCGCTGGACTGCAGCTGTCAGACCTGGCTAGACTGCAGAGTACTTACGTCTGGTACTGGACGTACACATTTCCTCGCAGGTGAGGCTCATAGTTGCAGCTGACCTAGAGGGAAGGAAACAGTATGTTAGGGCACGGGAAGACCTATGCTATACACCCCAGCTCAGGCACGTGGAGCTGACTACCATTCTGATTTAAGACAGTGTAACAGTATGGACGTATACAAGATTTCACATTCTTCTGATCTGAACACCTAGTTTCAGTCAAATAAAAGCACTGAGGAAAAGCCCTTCTGGATTCTGCTTGCAGCATTTTGCTTCTGTTAAGAGTGGGACCTCTGCTTCATCTAGCCTGCAGGACAGCCCGTACACAGCTGTCTCGTGCTTCGGTCTGCGCCAAATCTACTGAGCAGCAGCCAAATCCTGCCCTGAAAACAATTAACAGCCTCCTCATTAGCTTGTACTCAGCCTTCATGATGGCTAAAGAGTCCTTAGAACAGTTCAGCTGTTCAGTGCCCCTGCAAGATGAGCTGAAGAAAAAGTTGGGAATCACAAGCTTTGAACATCCAGGTCTGAAACAGCATTTTTCATAACAAGTTTTCCCAGCATATCCAAACCTCCTGGAAAGGCACTGTGTTACTTCTAAATGCTTGTTGCCAATGGCCAGGGACCTTGAGAGAGGCCCAAACCCTGCTCTCCATGGCAGAAGTGCGAGAGCAGCCTCTGGTCCCCAGCCCTTTCCCTAATTCTCCTCTAGACGAGGCAGGCCGCTTCCTGTACCACCAAACTCCAATTCACCACAGAGCACTGGGCTAGGCTAGGGCCTCCTGAACAAAAACGTTCTGTAATATTTCACTGCATAACTGCACAAGCAGATGAACTATGAGACCTCCTGGAGAGCAGCCCCGCAGAGAGGGACCTGGGCGTCATGGTGGACGACAAGTTGACCATGAGGCAGCAGTGTGCCCTCGTGGCCAAGAAGGCCAATGGGATCTTGGGGTGCATTAAGCAGAGCGTCTCCAGCAGGTCGAGGGAGGTGATTCTGCCCCTCTCCTCAGCCCTGGTGAGACCGCACCTCGAGTACTGTGTGCAGTTCTGGGCTCCCCAGTGCAGGAGGGACGTGGAGCTGCTAGAGAGAGTCCAGCGCAGGGCCACAAAGATGATTAGGGGCCTGGAACATCTGCCCTATGAGGAAAGGCTGAGAGAGCTGGGCCTCTTCAGCCTGGAGAAGAGAAGACTGAGAGGGGATCTGATCAATGTATATAAATACCTCAAGACAGGGAGTGAGGAGGAGGGGGCTGGCCTCTTCTCAGTGGTGGCCAGTGATAGAACTAGGGGAAATGGCCAAAAATTGAGGCACCAAAAGTTCCACAGGAACTTGAGGAAGAATTTCTTAACGGTGAGGGTGACAGAGCCCTGGAACAGGCTGCCCAGAGAGGTGGTGGAGTCTCCTTCTCTGGAGATCTTCAAAACCCGCCTGGACTTCACCCTGTGCCACATGCTCTAGGGGACCCTGCGTGTGCAGGGGGGTTGGACTAGATGACCTCTACAGGTCCCTTCCAACCCTAGCCATTCTATGATTCTATGATTCTATGATTCTAAACAACCACCATTGACAGAAAGAAGCAAAAATGACTTTGCCATGGACACATTTAGGTGGGAAATGAGCAGAATTGTGTTTTGCCAGGATCTCCCAGTGAGATTCGGGAGTAAAGCTCCAGAAGGAACAAGAGAACTAAAACCACTGGCTACTGTTGAAGAAGGGCGCCAATAAAGTGAATCCAAATGGCAGCAGAGACTCCACTCAGTCACAGCTGAGAGCCCTGCAGCCAACAGGCCATTTCTGAGCATCCATAATGGAATGAAAATGCCCACGAGAATCCATTTACAACTGCACGTTTACCTCAAAAGCTGAGAAATGCTACACTAAAAGTTATTAGCAGACCCTGCTTAACAGATATTTACATATTACACCCCAAAGACAATCATCAAACTCAAATCTTCAATGTAGGCAGCTTTTAACCCATACTCCATTGGGAATCTATATGCCACCTTATAGGATGGAACAATATTTGCTATTATTCCATGAGTGAAAAATAAGGACGAGGAGATCCTTTTCCACGTGAGTGGCTTTTTCCTTACTTAAAAACACTCATCAATACAGCCACTGAAAATTCACTTTTTCTATTTTACTTTCCTCTTGCTTGAAGTGCCAATAAAACTTCAATTCTGAAGCAGCTGTCGATAGCAAGCAGCAGAAGCAGCAAAGACACTTGGTGCCTCCCGGTCACTTCAAGGAATTGTTCTGGAGGGCAAGCAGAATGCAGAACTACAGGATATTTTAGTACAGGATATTTCACTATTCAAATTACCCATTTTGGGGCAACCTGGGACTGTTACACATCTCCGAGGTCTCCATTTACAGGCATATTTTTTATTCCTCATTAGAAATCACAGTATAAATGGGAAGAATTCAGGAAAGATTAAGCAAATCTGGTGCATTAACTCAGGATAGATGAAATTCCTCTACACTCTTTATATAGCATACTTTTTTCTAGTACTGCCAGTTCAAATTAATTCCTGCTACTGAAATATTCGCTACCTTTGCGGTTCATCAACATGGGGGTTTTTTAGGCCAGCAGCCCTGAAATTACCTTCTTTGATATATACTCCACACACACATTTTACACCCTCACTACTTCATTCCTCTGGCATTGCTTTAAAGGCACAGATGCAATAGCTGAGAAACCTCTCTATTTTCTGAGAGTCCCTGGGCCCTCTGGGGTCAATCACAGGGGACCTGAGGTAAGTGGACTACAGAGCTGCCTGCCTAACTTGCAAATGTGCTTCAGCATCAGCTTTTATAAATCTGGGGGCGAGGGGGCAGAAGCTTTATCTGAGTAAGGCCATACGTCCTAAGGGCAGTGACAGGAGCAGAGGTGCCATAAGAGATGTGCAGCTTGTAGCAAAGGCCCCATGCAGTTCTCTCAAGTGTACAAAAGTTGACGTACATTACACTGCATGGTGCTCCAGCTGGGACTAGTAAAACACACCTTACATGGTGCCCGCTAAAAATTCAACGAGCTGCTGCATACCTTGAACTGAACAACCTTCCCCACATTTTGAAACTCGGGGAGAACGTCCTCGTAAAACTCCAGGAACTGCTGGTAGGTCTCCTCGTCGCTGTATTCCAGACTCGCGTCCGTGTCGTAGTCGTCTCTCCGGCACTGCTCCATGCCGAAAGTGAGGAACATTCCTCGGACAAGCAGTGTCTTACTAGAAGTGGGATAGTTATGCTTGCGAGAACACCTGCATATTTGTAACGAAAGAAAAAAAAATTAAAAAGAAGCATTTTCACTTTTACAAAAACCGCACCTGTTGAAATTGCAAACACTTTCCATTCAGAGTAACAGCTTTGCAAAAGCTTCGTCAGCTTACAGAAGATTCGTTAGTGAGCCACTGACATATTTCAGTTATTATAATAGGCTTTTCAGAAGCACGTTTCCCTATAACCTAGCAAATTAAACAACTTTTACTGAAATTGTTTTTAAAGAATTTCATGGGGGGAAGTAGCATGTATAGACTTCAAGCTGGATAGGTACCAGATGGATTTTCTCCATTTGTTTTTTTACATTTGTTAGGAAAAGGTCTTGTCTTAATCTACACTTTCCTGGTCATCATAAAACTATTATATCTCCTTTATTGTATATAATCTTCAGGCTACCTTCCTCATATGCTAAGAAACAATTCTTCCTCATAAACCTTTAGAATTAGTAAGAGCACAGATGTTAGCCTCCCTGTGCATTTCCCTGTGCTCTCTAATTTCAGTTTCAAGCGCTTGCCCAAAGCAGAGAGTCATTCACTCTTTTACACATTGTGTTTTTTGTGACAGGATCAGAACAACAGCCAGTCCAGTCCCCTCTCTTATCTAGCAGTGGCAAAGCATAGGCAACTGTGGGGGAAGCCAGGTCCTGGAACAGGCTATTCCTGCCTAGACTTCAGACAGGAAGTTTCAAACAAGAGAGATAGCAACTTTGACTTTCATTTTTTAAAATTGTCTTATTTCAGTATTTTATATGGATTACAGAACTCAAGAGTATTATATCCAACCAATACTCGCTGTACACAGAATGACAGAGCAGTGGCGCGCAGTGAACAGTGCATGGCAAAACAGTGTCCACCACAAGAAAAAATAGTATGAGTCACTGGGAAAATTAATAAAGATACACTCAAACATCTTTACCTTCCTCAAAACAGAGTAAGCTTTGACATGGTTCAGCTGTTATTTTATTGGTAATGCTGGCACTGAATTATCTCTGCTTTGCCCATGTCAGCTCCCACACCATTCTCCAGTCCTCACCCTTGCTGCATCTCAGTCCTGTAACTCCTGGTCAACACCAGAGCCTTAGGTGACCACAACAGGGAAGAAGCAGGTACGTAAGGAGGAAAGACAGTGAAGAGAAGGGAGCTGAAATAGGTCAGCAGCTACAGGCAAGAGGAACAGAGCGGAACACGTTTCTCAGTATTAATTTGCTAAGCGTGCTTGCAGCTCTGCACAACTTTTTGAAGTAAAACTGTTTGTTTTTTTTTTTTCCAACTTACAATTAAGTCAAGAAGGTTATCTACATTAAATAGTACCAAAACTGGAATACTACAAAGATGACAAAGAGCTAAACATTAAAACTGGGATGGCAAAAACACTGTCTGCAGTGAAATAGCTGATCTAAGTTTTATTTAAGAATTTAGCCTCTGTTTCAGAATAGAAGCCATATATAGATTTGAAGCTTCCATAGAGTTAAATTATCACATAATTATCCTTAACACAGATCCCACAAAAACAAATTACTTTTAGGATAAAGAATACTAAAATAGATGGACCACACAATTTCAGCAATACAAGTTAATAAAAATGGCTTTATTAGATAAACCTTCAGCATAAAATAATATGTATTTCAGTGTTTCCTTGCTACGGCAATGTTTCTCCTTACCCCACAAATTCAGACACTTTGTAGTATCTGGCTATATTTGGGTCATCATCTCTAATGGTCACAGATGAACTACATGGGCCTATTTGTACTTTTGGCCTTCACCACATTCTGTGGTAACAGGATGTGCCACAAGTTCTGAAATTATGTTGCATATAAGTACCTTCCTTTATGCTGGCAGAAGTGCAGGGACAGTTAGTCAAACTGTTTTGCAAGAAAATCAAATAATACTTCCTTCATCCTGTTCACAGGTTCTCTGTTCTTCCAGAACATCCATCCTCCACCATGTCTTCCAAAGCAAAGAGCCAAGACTAGCCAGTCACTCCTCCTACAGAAACTGTTCCTCATCTCTGATGATTTCCCTCTCTGTTCTCACCTGCTACTCTTTCCTTTTTGAGATAGGGCAGCCAAAACACTATCTAAGATCAGGAATGAGCACATCACAGACTTGCACTGCACGCAAACAGAATTCAAGAACTCAAAGCTAAATGACACCTCTCTCAACTGTGCAGCTAATGTTCAGAGTGTGTGTGTGTTTAAGACAGGGAAGGAACCTTTAAAAAAGAAAAAGGATGCAAATGCAAATCAGTCAAGACAAAAACCGTAATCATATGACCAGCTCATCTGATCAGTTCCTTTGGGCCCGCATCACCACCAGAAATTATATACATTCAGTCAAAATGTATCTGTGCGTCTGCAGGAGCTGAATTAAAGTCTGCTTGACCTCCAAAATCATAATTTATTCTCAATATGCCATAACAATAGATGCATCGCTTCCAGTCAGGTGATGGGTTTGCACTCAATGTCTATTCTGGAACAGATATCCCATCCAAATATATGGCAGCAATTTACAGAGCAATATTTCTTCAGTTTGCACATAACCTAATGGAGTTGTCTCCCGTTCATTCCTCCAGGACATGTTTACGCTAGTAAATACTCAGTTGACTACCTGTCTCCAAATCGGCAGGAACCAGTTTTAATATAGAACGGGCAATTCGCTCTGTCCTTCTCTGTTCCTATGTTCTCTGGGGGCTCTGGGTTATGCCAGGTTATGCCATTCTCCAGCTGCAAAGAGTCGCAGATATTAAAACATTAAAACACAAATAAATAAATGTAATGTCAAAGTAAAAATATCAATTAAATCCCCATGAGCACTCCACTGGAACCCTTCCAAGCATTGTTTTATAAAGCTGTCCCATGTCTCTGGTGATGAGAACTTTTTTTTCTTGATGGTTGCTCAGTTCTAAGAACAAGTCTACACTCATAATTTCACCAAACTGAATATTTTCTTTCACTGAAGAAAAAAAATATAACATGATACTATTTGTTCCTTAATCAACAATTTCATTTGTCCTCTCTGAAAGTGACAAGGATTTCTTTTCATTCATTTAAGTTTGTTAGTTATTTCACTTCAGAAGTCACCTATGAATGAATCCACATGGGAGATGGCAGACTGAGACTATTTCTTATCTGCCTTTACAACAACTCAAAGCTCAGCAAAGTTTTAAGAAAGGCTAAGAAAAAAAAGAGCAACCCACTAAAAACCTGAATTAAAATAACAACAAATTAAATCTAGAGTTAGTATTGTAAAATCCTCCATATTGCTTATCTAAGGCCATTAGATTAAGATTTCTGAAATTCAACTTGTGGTTATTAAATTGCAAGCATCAGCTGACCAGAGAACAAACTGAACACAGATTTTATAAAGGAATTTTCATTTTGATTAGCCAAAACACTAGCTCAGATGTCTAAGTTCTCATTCTAAATCAACTGAAAAACATGGTTATCTGCAGCAAGCGTTGGAGTCTGCCACCAGACCTCTTATTCTTAGCCATAAGTTCCTCCTCTCAACAAACCAGCATGGTCACTTCAGCAGCATCCAAAGTGAGCACCTGAACCCTTCCACTTTACATGATGAACTCTGATGAACTTCACTTCCTCATCTTCCCTTGCAGGAAAGGCTAATAATATGTTTTCAGCTCTGGATAATTAATAGTTCAAAGCCATCTTCTACTCATATTATAGAGTAAAACAACTGTTTAACTACAATTTGGATCTCAACATAATTCCAATGTAGTGAGTGACAAACAATTGGCAACTAGGGTAAAACTTGATTTTCAGATTCATGCAGTAGTCTAAGCAGGAAAAAAAAAATGTAACCATATGATAAGGATTTTGAAGTCAGGATGTTCTTTAGGGAAAAAAAAAAAACGGACTTCTTCAACATCTCAGATTAAAAAGCAAACAGTTAGAGTACGTGCTCCTTCTCTCCTTACTTTCTTTAAAAAAAAAAAAAAAAAAAAGCTGAAAAGCTGTGCCTTCCTCTGCTGCTGATTACTTGGATTCAGATCTTGCCATCTGCTTAAGCAGCAAGCTGTCTTGCCACCCAGAAGGACTAGCAGATTTATTTAGCTTTCTACCTCAGTAACATACCCTCATGTAGAGTTTTTAAACAGCATACAAAACAGAACAGATTCATTTTAGACTCAGATCTCCTGAGCAGCAATGAGCATGTACAACTACAACTACACAGCTACCAAACAGCCTCAAAAATGCTCATGTTATACCAAATAAATACATTACTTACAGCTAATGCAAACCACTACATACTAAGTTTACTCAGGCAGGCCATTAAGTTCTTCAGAGCAGACCGACAACATGCTAGGAGGCAAACACTAGATAGAAACGAAATCATATTCTATTTTGTATTATTATTTTTGGAAAACTCTCTGAACATACCTGGCTTTCAGCTTCATCCAGCATCTTCTGCACTGCTGCCTATAAATGGTGCAAACACAGGACTAGTGAAAACCCTGAGGACACGCAAAACATCTGGTTTCTTTAGTTAAGAACCTAATTCACAAAACTGATTACATGTAATGAAAGTTTGATTAATTTCTCTTTAAAAAACAGAAGTTTTATTTTTGCTCTGTAGTAGCTCACACACTACAAAGCTGTTAAAGGATACACCTGAAAACTTTCATGTTGATGAATTTTTTAAATCTAAATGCTATAGAACTTAAAATGTCATTTTCTGTCTTTTTTTCAAACTACAGTTGAACTACTCAATACTTACATGTACCTTTTGCACTAGTACTCTGTTTAGTCACTGTTAAATGCACAATCACTTAGTTGTGGAAAACTTTTTAATTTAGAACATTTTGTAACACAAAACATGTTGCTTATTGAGCCTCTGCTAAAGTAAAATGAGTAACTTAGCAAATGCTATCTGAGACCTGATAAGTTTTACTTCATCCAGTCTTGCAAACACAGAAAGAAGGTGAGAGGACATGCAGTCTCTTCCCTCCTTTAAGTGATGAGAGCAAAACAGTAAAGTCAAATTTTCTAGGACTAACTTGAAATCAGTTCTAGCAAATCTAGCAAGGGAATCTCCAAAAATAAAGACATTTATATAAAAGCAACACAGGAATGTATACTAGCATTATGCTATTTTGAAAGATAATTAATTAGCAAAGACAATCACCAAGGAAAAAAATGCAATCTAAGATGAGCACCCAGAGAGCATCTGGTATTAATCATCATGTACATCAGATACTATTCATGCTATTAAAAAAAAAGGCCAGAAAATCTGTTTTCCTGTACTATAGAGGAAAAAAACCCCAGACTTTTATAAATTAATAAAATCAGAATTTTAATAGGAGGCCGCTGTATTATGAGACAAGCAAGTCAATCTAACAACTCCTGGCTGCTGAAATGGATGACTCTATGCCCAGCTGGGCACTCCCAAAGCCTGCTTGGTGCTTGAGCCATCCATGAGCCAATTCAGCTCACTAAATCAGTAAAATAGTCATCGAAGGGGAGAAAAAGTAAACAACAAAAACACTGAACACATATTCAGGGAACCAGTTAACCCACTGAAGGATGAGACAAACCCTGACAAAAGGAGAAGGAAGGAATAAAATCCTAGTGTTACTGTGGCTCAGTTCTTTTCTAACCACATCTCAACCTTAATTAAAAGATGCAAAAGTTTTCTCTCCCTACTCTGCAAACAGAGAAAGGAAAAATTGACACAAGAGGAAGTAGGACAGGAAATATAGAAACTGCTCTTCTTTCTCAATCATCATGGAAGTGTTATGTAACTAGTGGCACTGTCAGCTATTAAATGCAGGAGAGAATACTCTTTGCTCATTTCTCCTGCTGTGAGTAGTGTCAGGAAAATGGTGAATCCAATCAGCATTTTTAGCAGGACAGCTCCAACAGCACTGGCTAGAACCTTGCATATTTGCAGCTGCACAGAAAAGAGAGAGAGATAGAGATAGATAGATAGAGAGAGAGAGAGAGAGAGAGAGAGATCCTACAAAGCTGCAAGTCCTGTTATTGATGATAGGTCAGTCCTCACTTTGAATTTTTGCACAGGGCATCTCACATCCCAGTAACTCAAACTCCAAAATCTAAGAAGAATGCACAGTTAACAGAAATTTCAATAATGACTAATATCCTCAGTCAACTTTTCTTTCCTACCCAAGGAGCTCTGGAAAAAAAAAAGATACGTCCTGTTGGATGAGTCAGGTAAAGAAGAGTTGCAATGTATCTTTTGATTAAGAACTATGTTAAGGAACAGCAGAAGTGTAATGCCATATTCCATATCCTCATCAGGAATTTCTTCAACACTGACTTAAATAAGCATTATCTTTAACACAAAATGCATAAAGGGCACACATCAGATGCACTGGCAGCACACCTTTGTGTTTAGTTGATGTAAAAAAATACAGAGAAAACATATTATGAGCAACCAAATGTATCAAAATTAGTTACCCTTCTAGCTTTGTGTATTCACTAGATCACATACTTCAAGAAAGTATTTTTTCCGCAATTTAGACAGAATGGAGAGAGGAAGTAGCTAACACATTCATGCATTCACTGATTAGAATAAACTGCTTCCTCAGCATGCAGACTGCTGCATTTGATAATGTGAGAGGATATGTAATATGTTTATCCTCCCACTGCAGGAATCACCTCTCTTTCTCTCTTCTGCTGTTGCTTCTGCTGTGCCACTTCTCTTGCTTTTCTTTGTTGTTCTTCCCATTCTTCTTTGATCTTTCTCTTTAAGAAAAAAACACAGAAAACAAATAAATGCTTTATAATCACTGCAGCCAAGTTCAAAACTATCACGTTGTGTTACTCTTTGATCACTGGCTTTTCATTCAGTCAAAAGTAAACAAACAAAAAAAAAGAAAATTTTTTTTTAAAGAATCTTTAAAAAATAGCTAGAAAATTTTTAGTTTCATATCAACATCAAGAAAACTAGGGCCTGCTAAGGAGAAGATATTACGCTAAATTTCCCCTACTGCTGGTCAACTATAATTCTCATTCTATACATTACCTCCTCCTCTTCCTGACGCTTTCTTGCAGCCTCTTCTCTCTCTTTTTTAAGTTTGAACTCTTCTTGGGCCTTTTCTTCTCTTAGTAACCACTGTTCATGTAGTTTTTGTCTGCCAACAAAAACAGACACTGCTTAGGGAAATTATAATGACTCTCTATAGTCTGTGCAATTGTGCACATAATTGTGCACCAAAAACCAAAACATATAACTTAGTACTTCAGCATTAACTGAAGCTTATCTAATATAAATTAGGAATTTCTATGGAAAACAATAAGGCTTTGTAAAAAGCTCTGTAAGTTCTATTTTACACAACACACTGCTACTTTTTAATTTACTGTAATAGATTTGACTAGAAGCTGAAGATATTTTAGTTTCTAGATTTTTGACCTTTCTGCCTCAAGTTTTTTTTCTTCTTCTTCCTCTTCTTCCTCCTCCTCTTCTAGTTCGTCATCTTCCTCCTCAGACACTGATTCATCTTTTTCTGTAGCTTCTGAGAGAAGAAGGGAGGGGGAAAAAAAGATCGAAACACTGCATATAACTGATTGTCTGGAGGCTATAGGCAACAATACACAAAATGATGTCCCCTTAAAATAAAAACAAAGTAGTTTAACTGATGATACAAAAAGGAGAAAAATGTGCTTACCTGAATCTCTGAGTTTAGCAAGTGCCTGACGCTTTTTTTTCCGCTTTTCCTTCTTCAGGATAGCTCTGTATTTTTGATGGCTGAAGATGACAAATTTTTTTATGTTACGGAAGCCAATGAATTTTATCGCCGTAAAAGCATTTGAATATATCAACAATATAAAATGAACAAACAGCAAAATTAAAAAATATAAAACAATAGCTCTAGGGGATATTTTATATTTTGGTGTATTTGTGCCTATGCTATTAAAGCTGCATGTGGCCAGCAGCAGCTGGCCCAGGTTTTTAAAGCTTGGTCACCACATAAGATTAGCAAAAATATGAAGATCTCCTTATCCTGAAGCTTTGGCACCCCGTTCAGCACGTTCTAGTCATTCTCTCTTCTACAGGGCATGGAATTCTAAAATTTTCTGCCTAAGCCAGAAACTCTTGTTATCTTGACACCCTTCACGTTCTCTACAGACAGGGGTCTTGAGGCACACAGGTACCAAGAGCACACATACCAGGCACCATGGCTAATTCCCAGATCTCAGATTTCTCCCTCCACATTTGAATCTTGGCAGGGCTGACTCTCGCCTGCCCGACAAGGCTCCAAAGCCGCTGGCTCGCAGCACGGGACAATCCCTAGAGTGGGATGCTCTCAAGGAGGCCAGAAGCCTCTTCACAACGACCCCAGTTCGGTCAGTTTTCATCCCAGCTTTCTCCTTCTTCCCAGTTTGCAAAAGAGGACAGGAGGGCGGGATCACCGAGCAACCCCATAGCCTCGCGGAACCCGGGGCCCTCCGCAGCCGCGGCTCGGGCGGCCAAGGCCCCTCCCGGCGCCGGGGCGGCCCCACGCCGCGCTC
>PTEX01000163.1:10822-85377 GCA_003342815.1 Eudromia elegans | reverse complement strand
GGCCCCGGCCCCGGCTGCGGCGGGAGCGAGCCCCGCGCGGCCTGCCCACAGAAACGCAGGCTGACAGTAGCGGTTCCGCGGGGACAGGCATCGGGGAGCGGGGTCCGGGCCCCCCGTGGAGGCTGCGAGTTCGTAGGTTTTGTTCAGGCGGGTTTTGTGGGGCCATTAATAACCTACACTGTTGACGAAGATTAAATTAATGCTTTTTGCCATCATGTAGGTGCTGGCTTCTCGTATTCCACAGGTAGGGCTTCGCTTAAGTGTCTGAGCTGCCCACAGTGAGGCAAAGCAGAGCAGGCATTACACAAACCAAACCGATTGCCTTCGCTGTTCATTACCAGCACAGTGAGCGAGTTATACAATAATTCCGAAGTTCAGTGAAGTTACTCAAAGCAGTTGTGGTTACTATAGATGGCAGCTGTGCTTGCCACTTGATGAATAAACTTATAGGTCCATGCCCTCTACTAGTTAGCCTTGTTCTGGGTTCCAGAGTGTCTTTTAAAATGAGGGAGTTGATAGCACCACTCTTATTTTTACAGTTTATTCATGTAGAATGTACATATAAAATAATAGATATGCTGCTGCTTAGCTACAGGAGATGGCAGTATTGTGCATTTAACCTTACACACCCATGAAAGTTTTGAAAAAAGCAACCAAACATGCTTTGTAAGTCATGTTTTATTAAGGAGTTACAGTTTACCTTTTCATCCTCCTCTTAAGAAGATAAGTGGTGTAATGATGACCTTCCGGTATGTTTTATACGTCTGTAGCAAGAATTTCAATAGTTTCTTTCATTAACTTGCTGCACTTCATTGTGGCCATCTCTATATTAGGTGATGGTTTAATGTGCTTTGGAAAATGCATGTCTTAATGTATTTGAAAAGTGAAAAGGAGGATATTTCTGTAAGAAAACACGTTAGTTACTAGCAGATGTAATTTTACCTCTAATGTACATTTGATAATGATTGTGAATAAGCTGCATTTTTTTTTCCTTTGGAATGGGAACACAGTAACTGCTTTTTCTCTCCATTTTTTTTATTCACATTAATTTATACATGTAACAGCAGCTTGATGGTAAAATACAGATACATGACTCCATGCAACTGAATTGTTACAGGATTGTGAAATATTTGTTTTAGAAAGAGACAAATATGTCCATTCCTGGCTGGAAAGTTCCATTCATGTATCCGAAGTAATCTAGCATTCTGCTCAGTACCTGTTAACCCTTACACTTGTGTTTTCAAACATCAGCCTCTTCAAACATTTTTCATTTTCACAGAAGCCTCCCAGAGTTTTGCAGAAATCGCTCTTCTGTGTTTCCTCAGGAAAAGATACCTACCTTGTTCTGTCATGGCATAGATAGTACCATACAATGTTGGTGTCAGGTGCAGGGATTACACTTCACAGAGTGGCACGGAATGAGCACAGGGACATTTCTTCTGCAGCTTGAAGCTGGACACTATAGTCCTTCATAAAACTTGGCGTGAGTTGCAAGATGCATGCACAGACCTGGACGTGCTGCAGTAGAGCAGCTGAGAGCAGCGTAGCACAGCCACTGCCTCTGCCAAGCACACATTTATGCTTTGTTTGCACGTGGTTCGTTTGGCATTCTTTACCTCCCTACCATTGTTATTTGACCAAGCCCACAAGGGAAAAAAGATGTATTCTAGAGGTGTAAAGATAATCTTAAAATCAGTCTCATCTGAATTTTTGCTGTATCCTTCAGTAGAGCTTTCCTCATGGAGCTGCATGGTTTATGCTCTCCATTCCGTTTACTGAAGAAAATAGAATTTGGAAAACATGGGGCAGGACAATCTATCGGTGACTGCACTGTTTWCYAAAAAAAAAAAAAAAAAAAAAAAAAGGATGTTAATTAGAAGACATTCAGAAAATGTGGGTTTGAGATCGGAAGTGTTGGGTTTTCATTGATGCTTCAAGCATTGTAGATTGTATTATAAAGTAACTAGTGAAGTGGTAGCAAGAGAGCCATCCTTCTCTACTATGCTGGCAGTCCCTCACGTTCATTTTCGGTGCTAGCCTCGTTGTGGGCAATCCTCAGTGCTTTTCACTGCAAAGTGCATGATGTGTATGAGCTCCAGAGAACGTTTCCTTCCCCGTCTGTTGCCCTTTGCCTGTGGTCCTGTTGCAGTGAATAAATGATTTCTCACAGGCTGAATACTTCTGTGGGCACTCATAAAAACTCGGTGACAATGTAAGTTACTTCTCTGTTACTACAGTGTTGACGACAACTGTGAGTCTGGTTGAATACCCTGTTCCACAAAACACCAGTAGCAGAACTCCCACATAATGAGACCTGGCTTGGACCTATCTCAGTCAGCACTGATTTATTGGATGATATTGGCGTTTACTTAGATCCTAATGCAAGCAGCTTCTGAAGCCCGCAAAAGGCACGTGGCACCTCCTGTTCCCGCTGCACGCGGGGACGGCAAAACACCTGGTACAACGAGCTCTGTGGTTCTCCAGGTACATTTCCATGACTGACTAATGCTGACAGGAGCACATTGGCTCTTTCCTCATATGAGTTGAGCACAACTACTTAGGACTAAATATTAACTTCCTTGGAGTTTAAAACTGTTAATTTGTCAAATTTGAAAACTGAGGTTAAGTTTGGCCATAGCTGTTAATTAACTTATATGATAGCTATCAATATTTTACTTTCCTGGGATTTTCCATTTCAAAAACATTAAAAGAAGCGGAATGGTACATTGTTAATCATATGAGGATGATGGGAGGGTTTTGATTGTTTTACCGTTACATGCCTCCTTAAGGCTTTAGTCCTTTCTTGATCTGTTTAAAAGTCCAAATTACGGTACACTGTTAAGTGTGTGTATATATATATACACACTACATACATGATATAGCATGTAACAAGTGTATATACATGCAGGTAATGTATGATCTTTTAGAAGTCATAAGCATTGCAAATGGTTTTGGAAATACTGTTATTTCAGATTCATCCAGTAAATGAACAGCAGCAGTTTATTGCATTAGTTCAGTGGTATTTCCAAGATATAGGTTGTGTGCCAGTATAACATGTCTATGTCTTTTATACTCAAACATTTGGGAAAAAAAAAGAACTATGTAAAAATAAAAAAATCTAAATGTATTCATAACTAACTAGAAGCAGGAATAAAATAGATACCTGGCAGATATGCATGTAGATGGTCATGTTCAGGGAAACTGATGGGTGACTGGTGAGTCAGGAGCCAAAAAATACCTATATATTTAAACAGCATTACATCATCTGACCAAAACTAGAGGAAAACAAACCAACACAAGCCAGAAAGTTATCCATGCACATATATTTATTGCAGGGATGCACAGCCTTGTCAGCTTGGGAAAAAACAAGGTTTATTGGTATGCTGCAGTGAGTTGTTTATGTGCAGATGCAGCTGAACCAGCACATGCGCGGTCAGTGGGTGCATTGCGAGTGCATCCAAGTTGCCATGGGTGTGTGTGTCAAGGGCAAGATACTTTCCCCATGAGCCCAGGCCCAGGTATTTATCACCCTCCTCCTCCTCCTGCATGCTTGCCCTCTCTGCCAGAAAAATCATTTGTCTTGCTGTTTGGCAGCAGGAGGAATCAGTGAAATCAGCTGTCAGGGTTGGGCGTCAGCAGCCCAGGCCAGGGAATGTGGTCTAACTCTCGGAGCTCTCCTGCTGGATGTGTGAGACTTCAGTGTGCTTTGAGCCTGGCTGCGTGTGGTTCTGAGGGAAACTGCTGATTTTCAGGGGTTTGCAGCACTGATGAGTCATGTTGCCGATCAGTTCCTTTCCATTTCGGGCAGCAGGTGGGTTTTTCCACTCATACATACTCTCCAATACTTCCCTCAATGATATAGCAAAGTTCAAATGCCCATTATCAAAAACAATGCATGAGCATTTAGCAAGAAACTGTTAACATTCATATATGTATATCTTTTTAAATTACAAATTCTGCAGAAAACTGCAGTTCAAAGCAGCTGTAAATTTTGAGTGCTTCCTTTTGGAGTGTATACATACAGTATGTTCATTTATACCATTGCTAGAAATAAATATATCACTTCCTATGTTTTCATAGATATAGATTGGACGTCTAAGTGGGTACATCAGCGGGACATCAATTCTTTTAAGAGTGTACTTCAAAAATAAGATTGAATTAGTGTAGCAGTAAATTTTCAATTACCTGAAAACCCAGGTGCTTTAAGTAGTAAATGCTGATTTTTCTCCCCATTAATTTAGTCCTGTTGTTAGGTAGAATATTCTTTTTGGTGATATGAAGGTCTTTAGGGTTGTACTCTCAAAATACTTCTTGCTGTTAAGGGAACAACTGAGAATCTTTCCAAAGCAATCTTCAACTTAAGGACCAACCATTAATCAAAATGGCTACAAGACGAATAAAGTAGCACAGTGGAATAAAATCATTCTGTCCTGCTGTCTGTGTTGCCAAGACTGCTCGTGAATTTGAAATGATGCATTTCAGTTTCAGAATTCTTCCTCCTCTGCATTTATTTCTTTGCCTTTGAAAATGCTTTGGGAACAGCATAGAGGATGTCACTGAGATATTTCCGTACTTGTGTGTGCACATGCATATACAGCACGAGTGTCATATATACAGAACATAAATAGGTCCTTATTCAATAGGCATGCATAGCTCCCTATGAAATGCTTTAACTGCGTTTTTTCTTACACCGCTTGCCGCTGAGCAATGCGCCAGCGTTTTGGTTTGTGGAACGCGCCCTGTGCAGCCCTGGAGATCTTGTCCCGAAGGCTCCGGCCTGGCACGCAGACCAGGCACCGCGTTCAGTCGGTTTGGCCGCGTGGTGTGCAGGGGTGGTGACGTTGTGTCCCAGCCCCCGTGGGAGAAGCAGCTCCATGCGGGTGGTTGCGGTCACCTCCCCGCCGTGCCCTCTGCCGCGGGGTGTCCCCAGCACCCACAGCGCCCGCATGGAGGACACGGTTGCGGGAGGACAGCATCGTGTCGGGGCGCTGACATCTGCCCTCACGTGTGGGGAGTCGACGTGGGCTCGGGGCCACACATGCGTTGGGTGACACGTGAGGGAGCCAGTGAGACCTCACTCAGAGACCCTACGCCTCCCCATGCCATCACAGAATCACAGGATGGTTGAGATTGGAAGGGAGCTCTAGAGATCTTCTAGTCCAACCCCCTGCTCCAGCAGGGACCCCTAGAGCACGGGGCACAGGGTGGCATCCAGGCGGGTTTGGAAGATCTCCAGAGAAGGAGACTCCACAGCCTCTGTGGGCAGCCTGTGCCAGGGCTCTGTCACCCTCACAGGAAAGAAGTTCCTCCTCATCTGGAGATGAAACCTCCTAAGCCTCAGCTTAAAACCATTGCCCCTTGTCCTGTCACCAGCCACTATGGAAAATAGTTTAGCCCTTTCCTCCCTACAATCACTGGTGATGGATGGTGCCCTGTACCCTGCGTGGTTAGCTGGGGACCTCCTGGTCACGTTATTTCTGCTGCGGGATGAAAGAGAGGCCGGGCTTGTTTTGCCTTTATTTCTGCTCAAAGGCCTGCAGGCCTCCTTTTTCCTAAGGAGGCTGGATGCTAGCTTCCCTCTGGCTTTCCTGAAAGAGCACGTCGGCAACTGAGTTCAAAATTCACATGCCCCGGGGGGCCACGTTGACAGCACTCGAGTGGCAGGCTGGCCTTGTGTTAGTCACCTCAGACATGTGCGTGTGCATGTGCATGCCTAAAATGGTATCTGGGGGAGAAGAAAGTTGATGGGTGGCACTGCGTGAAGTTCAGCGTTGTTCTAAAAAGGAAAAAAAAAAAGAAAAATAAATATTTATTGTAGTTTCTTTTTTCTTTGCTACAGACAAAAGTAATAAATAACTGACAGAGGACTGTTGTTTCTAGTGCTTGTTTTAGCTAAAATAACGGGGGTTAATTATTAAACCTTTTACTTGGTTGCTCACTTGTGCTGCTGATGCTTTAATCCTGGGTCACAGAAAGTTTAAGAGTGCTTTACAGAGCAGAGTTATTTCTCTTTGCCTCAGGTTTTTCACGCTGAAAGGATGTTACGGGTTTTGCTGCTTGCTTTCTCTGTGGTTGTGTTTGCTCATGCTGAGCTCTGCAAGCCAGGTATGTTTTGGAGCTGATTCCCATCCTTTCCTTAGGTAAATTTAGCTACGAATTTATGCTTACAAAGCTGTCAGTTTCTTAGTTGGTGTTTTAGCTGGTTTGTCTCCAGTTTCAAGTTTGATTCTCGGAGCATTCAGGTCCTTTATGAGTTTTCAGATTAAGTACAGAAGGTGGTATTACCTGTTTGAAAAAAGGTACTGGTCAAACCTCGCTGAGAATCCATAGGGCTGCTGCATTGTTCTCAATGGTTACTTCTAGCTGTGCTAATCAGGTCATCAAGACAAATATAGAAGTTGTAGTTTGTAGAACAATTAGAGAAGTGAATGATTTTAAATCCAATTTTTAGGATGGTTTTCAATATATGTTTGCTTTCTTTCTCTTTGTGTCAGATGCACAGAATGCTTTCAAAGTACGGCTTAGTATCAAAACAGCTTTGGGAGATAATGCAGTAAGTAAAGTATCTTCACATATTCTTCCTAATTGAATATCTACCAAAGTAGAACTAATACATACAGCAAAATTTCTGAAGGCAGCACAGACAATTTGTTTTGAAGTGTTGATTGCAGTAGCTTACTCAAGCCATGATCCAGGAATCTATTTCTCCTCATTTGATTAGCCCTCTACTTAATGTCCTCTAAACCTCGCCTTTTCTGTGTAAGGTGGTTGTTTTTTTCTTTTTCTCCCTTTCTGGAAAAGCTGTAGAGATCTTGCATTTTATGCATGAGAGATGCTGCATAAATCCAAGTCTGTAATTTTGGGAAAAGCACTTCTGCTTGAGAGTGCTAATTGTAAAGTCAAGCATGTCTGAGAAGATAAGCAGGAAAAGATTGTTAGATATTTATGAAATGGGATTTTATGTCAGGGTCTTCAGCAAGCATGAGCTTGCAGAGATCATTCAAGCATGTCTCATCAATTCCTTATTAATAAGGGGCTTTGGGTAGTGCCCTTTCTTCTCTGCCCGTGGTGTACATCTCAGTCTCATGAGAACCAAAATGCTTTAGTTTTAATTTGAGTTCTTGGGCTTGCTGTGGCAGTACTGGCATGAGTGATAATGGCCCGTGATACACAAGAGCCTGGGAAATGAGAGGACCAAATGGCCCTTCCTGACCTATAGCGCTATGAAATATAGCAGAGCTCCATACACCCGTTGCAGTTCGGAATGCGCAGAGCAGATCTGCTCTGTGTTACTGGGCTCAGCATCAAAACGCATAGGAAGTGTCTTGGACAGTCACCTCTACTGCAAGACTAGTGTCAGATTCTGCAAGGAAACCTAGGAAACAAAAAGAAAGCCCCATAGGTTACATATTATAGTAGACTGGATATACAAGGATTTTTCTATGACCTTAGAAACCCTTCTAAAATTATCTTGAAATAGCAGGTAATTTAAGCTGACATTTATCAAGGACCTAATTCCGCTGGAAAGTTCACAAACCAGGCAAACTGGGAAGCAATACTGAGAATACATCTTAAAGTATTTGTCTGTAGAAATTAGTATTGAAGTCAATTCTGTTGGATGAAAAACTTTAATTAAACAGTTAAGCAAGCCTGGGTTGTTAAAATATTTATATGATATATAATGTAAATATGCTATAATATAATAATATATATAATTATAATATATTAATATATTATATAATATAATTTATATATTTATATTTATTTTTATATAAAAATTATATAATATATTAATCCTGTATTATATAATATATTAATCCTATAGCTGAAAATATGTCAAAATCATTATTGAAATTCATCTTGATGATAACAACAAAATATTTTTTCCTGGTGAATTACTGTTCCAAACCTAATAAAAGAAAGGGAGGATGTTTGATCAACCATTTGTATTTTTTCTATTTTCTTTAAAAAAAAAATATGCTACAAATCATCAATTCTAAAGGTGATTTTTATTACATATAAAATAAGCAGTAACTGGTGATATTCTTTTGGTTGTAGATAGATGGTAGTTTCATTTTTGTGACAAAGTGTGTGTAAGATCTATGAGTGGGAAAATATGAAATAGCATTTTAGAACAACAACCTAATGAAAACGATACGATGTCATTCAAAGTTATCCATAGGTAATAAACACTCTATTATCTCCAAACAGCTAATAGTTCTTTTTATAACCATTGCAATCCTCTCTGCAAGTTACTAAATTTCAAATACTGAAGCTACTCTCAATCTGAAATTCATTTTATTTTCAGAATTTGGGACGCTTCACTTTCTTCCTATTTTAGCAAAGGAAAAGGTGGCATTCTTCTTTTATCAAAGTAGGAAATTGAGCTTATAATATCTTGTGTGATGCTTTGATTTTTGTTTCCTTCATTTCCAAACCACTTCAGTCTGGATGATAACAGAAGAGCCCAACCCCATGAGCATTTCGCTTTGTGACTGGCAGGATTTCTCTGATGTGCATTGCAAATGCATTGCAAGTGGGGTAGTCTGGTTCTGGTTTTTTCATTTGTTCATAACCTAGGCTATATTTCAATGTAAGGAGTGCCACTTACTAATTTTTATACAGATCCTTTGCAATGGAGCTTTAAAGGACAACTAAAATATAGTTGGCATGCAACTGTTACTGTTTTTCTTGCAAGTAATAGGTTTATTTGATAAAGGTGTCATTTGCTAACCAGTGCAAAGTAACATGGCACCTCTAAGCCTGAACTTAAGTCTTTCTGGTGTTAACTTTGTGAGTGGCTTCTGGAATGACTGCTAGTTACTACCTGCTTCCAAGGCATGCAGCTAGCAAAGTAAGTAGAGAGTTAATCTAAAAGGGCCAAAGGCAGTTTTGAGTGAGCAGGAGCAAGGTCCAGTGGAAGTCCATGTACTTGTCAGTGTCACCTCTCAGTCCAACCAGAAGAGCCAGCCAGCCCATCATGAGCTCAGGCTGAGTGAAGAAGTAGGTGCACCTCTCTTCCAGGCTGGGTGCAGCTTCCAAGCTGTAGGGCAAGCGGGAGAGGAGCTAGTGAGCACTTTGTGTCTTGCCACCAAATGGGTCCCCAAAACATGTTCCTCTTACACACAGAAGCACGTTCACTTGTACAAAGTCTGAATGACTCTCTGTTTAAAACATAGACTCATAGACTCATAGACCCTTGGAAGGTCCAAGTCCCCTTCTGCTCAAAGCCAGGTTAATACTGAGTTCAGACCAGGTAGCTCAAGGCAATCTTAGAGTATCATCATCTTGTGCTACTAATGTAAATTTTGTCTTCCTTGGAGTATCCCTACAGCACTTCACCATGCTGACAATCTAGGCTTATCATCTATCGCCCCTTATCTCCTCAGCTTCTTCTTTTGCAAACAGGCACTTAGGAATGGCTTTCACACTCAGAGAGGTCTAATTCTGCTCTGTCTTAAAATACAGAGAATGGCAAGCACAATAGTCCCAAGCCTTTGTTTTTGCTCCTTCATAGAGCAAAGCACACAATATACATTAATAATCCTGATATCATCACATAAGCTCCAATTGCTAACAGAGTTATCATCGGCTTGTAGTGTGGTAGCGAATGGTATTTATGTTCTTTTCACAGCAACATAAAACGTACATGAATAACCGTGCTCCGCAGGAATATGAGACTAGATGTGACATCCCAGTTCATCTGCTACAGTCCAGTATTTGCAATTGCAGAATAAAGATGAAGCTAATAAAACCCCATCATAAAACTTGTTAGGTTTCTTTGCACCTGTTCCTCTGATTGGACAAAGCCGATGATTAAAAATTCACTTCTGATTTTCAGGCAGCATTTATTTTGGAGCAATTAATGCCCATTGAGTCAATATTGTTTGCTAGCTTAAAGGCTTTCTTGCCGTGTTCTTCCTCCTTGTGTTGCTTTCCCTGCTGCGTACTTCTTCACAAAGCAATGTGCAGATTTTCTTACAGAGTCTGCTGCCACCCGCTTCTCTGCCTCCTCTCTGATCACCTTTTCCATGGGGCTCCCACCCTCCTGCTCCGAAGGCAGCCTGCAGTTCTCTCTCATCACTCAGACAGACCTCTGACTGCTGCTCTATTTTCCCTGCCAGTTGTGTTATCTTTTTAGTTGCTCTGACTTAAAGATGCTCTAGGCAAGTGCGTCTTCTTTCTGATCATGCAGGTTGTGTACTCGGTGGCGATGTGCTGGGCATATACACATGCACTGCACTGAACACTAGCATGCCAAGCACATGTGCTTGGTGGTGCTGCACTGCATCTGTGTAAGCACGAAATGGAGTGTGCTTCATCTTCATTCATTTTCGAGCAACTGATACAATTATCTCTACAGCTGTTCGATCTATAGGATAACAAATGTTTGGATGGACTTTTCTTTTTTTTTTTTTTTTTTTTTTNTTTTTTTTTTTTTTTTTTTTTTTTTTCCTTCTTTTCTTCCCTGTCTTTTTGGACCTGCCCTCAAAGACTGCAGATGGCACGTAAGGATTCAGTCAATAGTATCACAAGAAAAAAAAAAGGAAGGAAAATTATTCCTTTTAGTGCTGCAAATTATCCTTTGTGACTTGAATGCAGATGTCTCTACAATTATGATGAATAGTTTTATGGCTCTCATCTATATTAATTTTCCACTACGCAGTCTCTTTTTTCTCTTAATGCTAGTTGCTGTCATTACCGTCGCATATTCACCAGCGCAGTGAGAATGAAATGCAGGCTTTCTTTTTTTCTTCTCTTTTCTTCTGTTTTAGTTCGTGCATTGTCACGCTACATTCACACCTCCCTTCACTCACAGAGCAAGTGTGGTGGTGAGTCAGAAACCCCATTCTCAGCACCCAGTCGTGATTTTAATGCTCCTCAAGCACTTTTTTTTGGCTCAGTTGTGTGGTCTCTGCCCTACTGTAGCTCAGCCCATTTCATAGCTCGTTTGTTTAGAGATGATGAATATGATCAGTTCGACTTTTTTTTGCACTTCAAATGTCTGCCTCCTTCCCTTGTTTAGGTTCCCAATCCACATGATGTGAGAAGAAAAGGAGGGATGGTGTCTGGAAGCTGGATTTCTTCTTTCTAGGGGACAGGTTGCAGCTCTATACATACAAAGTCAGAATTTAGAAAAGAGAAATAAAATTTGACATTGTCAGTGCTGTTTGGTTTACTGCTTTTTGATATATATTGCTATTTCTTGAGTGTATTACAAAGATCCACAAAAAAGTGGTCCAAGTTGTCAACAGGGTTAAGTATCCACGCTGTTGGGTTTCTTGGTTAGACAATTATAGGGTGGTTTTTATTAATGCTGAAAGTTAAAGATTAGATGTGTGTTCTAACTGACTAGAGAAAGCTGCCTCTAACTTCCATTAATATCTTTCCAAGAAACTATTAATCTTTGTAGTCTGCTGAAAGTGGAAATTCAATCAGTCTGCCTCAGTCATGGCTTTTGTTTCAAAAATGTAATAGGTGCAGTTTTTACAGGTCTTTAGAATTGCATATGGGAGTGAAAGCTCAGGGAAAGCTAGTGAAGCTTTCTCAGAAATCTGAACTTATAAAACATGATTTATCATCAAGACAACAGAGGAAAATCTTGGACCCTGCATTTTGCTTCTTATTGAGGCAGTAAGGTTGCTATTTTCTTTCTTTTGTTTCAAATGTGATGTAGTAATCTGCACTGTAGCTGAGTCGGTCTTCTTGTTCCAAGGACAGTGTGTGCTAATAAGGCCGTAATCTCATTTTATTTACTGGTGTTATGACATCCAGCTCACAGAAACTGCCTTCAACTGCCTTTTTGAGGAGGCAGAAACAAAAGAGCTTGGAGAATGGTTTTAAATCTTGTTCTTGCATCCAGCCAAAGAAGCAAAGCCAGCAGTGCAGCAGTGTGGGGAGAATTCTGTTCCTATGTCTAGTCTTTGATAAGAGAAAATTCACATCCCCCATTCAATGATCGTTCAGAAATTCAATTCGTTCAATTTCTGAAAAAGTTAAAACTTTCTGTAAAGTTTGTATTGTACTTTGCAACATCCATTAAAAAAAAGTCCTTGGTGCACACTAAACAACAGAGAGGAAGTTATTTTCAGAGCACAGCCAGTGAATTTATTCATATTCTAAATCAATGTTGTGTTTGAAGTTCATTGACTCTTTTCCCTCTTTGTACTGTTAGCACCAGTGCTGAAGCTGATTATTTTCCATCTTCCTTTATAGTATGCCTGGGATGCAAATGAGGAGTACCTCTTCAAAGCCGTGGTGGCTTTTGCAATGAGAAGATACTCCAGCAAGAGCACGACTCAGTAAGCATCTACTTTGATTTCCTCTGTATACATTAACAGTGCTGCACGCAGTGGACCGTTCCCTGCTATACTGAACTGTAGAAAACAGTATATACAGCTACAAAAAACAAAGTGTTCCAGTATATTCCTTTGAAACTCAGATATATATAAACATCATGCTCTCTGTCCTAAGCAGTATTCAGTCTTTGGCCCCATTCCCCCTGTTCATACAGACTGACATAGCCCAGAACCTCAGTGGGACTGTGACAATTTACTGTGGCAGTGTCTAGCAATAAGATATGACCTTCTGGAGACCAGACCGAGCAGAGGGGCAAGTTAGCAGGGTCAGAAATGCAGTATAGGCCGTTGCGTAGGCAGCTGGAAGGTGCATTTGCTTAGCATGCAGCCTCAACTGCATGCTGTGCTGGAGACGGGCTGGCTCAGGGAACTGGAAAATGGGTAGCCCTGCGAGTGCTGTGTTGTGCGAGGGAATATCTGTCCCTAATGTTACAGCTGCTGAACTGCCTCACGTCAAGAAGTTTCAGATGTTGCAGTTCAGGATATAAATCAGCCACTAATCGGGTTTGGGATTAAATCTGCCCTGAGGTATTGAGTATTCTTCTCAGGCTTCTGATCCTTGCTACTTACGAAATTGAATAACAGATTAGACAGACCATTCAGCAAACTGTATCTTCAAAATATTCCTCTCTCTCTCTTAAACAAGAAACAGCATCAGTGTATTTCTCTAGGCCTATTATTCTCATATCGTTTTTCAGTCTTTAAAAAATGATCTTATGGTTGTGGTGGGCTAACGAGGATAACGTTTACCATGTAATGGCAGGAAAAGCCGCTTCAGGCTGACTTTGCGTCAGGTGAAACATATTCCACATTTGCGAAGACATCAGTTAACTTGAGTCACACGACATTAACGGTGGCACCAGCACTTTTTCATAGAAGGTGTTCTTCCCATCCATGTAACAGAAGTGCTTGGTGCCTTGCTATTTCATTTTGGTTCCTCAGAACCTGCTTTGTTTGAGCAAGACAGCTATTTCACCAAGCTTTAAAAACAGGCAAGTATGTTCTGACATTATAAAAATGTGATTTCATCACAACACAGTGAAAGTGATACTTACAGAAAATGACTTCAAGATACAAGCTAATTAAAGGTGATTACCAGGCTTTTTTTTTTTTTTTTTTCCCTCAGGTTTTGAATTTAGGAATTTTAATCCAATCATCAATCCATAGAAATTAATTTCTGTATATTTATTTTAGTCACAGGCACTGCTTGTTATTGCTCTGTTTCTTTCCCATCGAAGTCATGGTGCTTTGACACCCTGAAAAACCTTTGTTAGAAGTCAGTGAACTTTATCCTCTTCAAGCACCGTGGCTTTCTGCAGACTCAACTAATATTAGAAAGCCTGCTGTAGGAATGGGAAAAATGTATGAAAAAAAGTTAAATTATTAACAGTAATTAAGTTTATTTGCTTTGTGGATACACTGAATTTATGCTCGCTTAGTTTATTTTCCAACCAGCACTCTATTCCTATGGATAAATATGCCAGCAACAGGATAATACTTGGGTTGCTGTCAGATCTCAAGGGATGCCAGAGTCCCCCTCTGCTATTAGGGAGAGCTAGACAAACTTTTCAATATAATCCAAATAATCTGCCTTCTGTGTGGTACAAGGGAAGAGATGGAAGTCTCCACCTGGTTAGATGTTCCAGCAATACTCTTGGCTTTTCCCTGCCTTTGTGGGAAGATAGGGAGAGGAGCTGGATGACAGCAGTCCATCTCCCATCCTCCCTATGGTGCACATGGAGGTGTGGGAGCTCCATGTCCCGAGGATATGGAAGCTGCTGGCTCCTGCACACAGAAGCAGTGGAGCCACGTAGCCTGGCTGCAAACTGCACAGTGCCATAACCTGGATGTGACAGCCACCCCATTCAGCATCCACTCAATGTCTACGCACCCTCAGCCCTGCAGGAACAGTCACAACCGGCTCTCCCGCTTGAGACCAAATGCCATTAACTTCAGTGAGCAGCATCAGGAGCCAGAGGTTTGTCTGGTGGATCAGCACAGCCATTGCTGCCGCACGTCCCGTCGTTGCTGAGGCTCAGAAGGCACCTTCTGTTAAGCTTCTGAAGCCGGGCAAAAAGCAGCCTGTAATGACAAGCTTTCAAATGTGCTGCTGGAAACAGCGAGTTTGTTGTTGCCGTTTCATCACCACTGAGTGATCCAACTCAAAATGGGCAGGTTTGCACATTACATCCCATTTTTTCTGTAAAGTTAATTTCTAAGCTAAAATTTAATAAATTATGGAGCTGTCTTTAATGTTTGAAGGCTATGCCAAATTGTCAAGGTTGTGTGAAACAGGAAAAAACGCACAATCCATCAGATTACTCAGTGATTATGAAAACAGATAAAATGAAGATTTTTTTTTGCCAGCAAAGAAATACCAATCCGTTATTTCCAGCTCCATATATGACCTTTTCATTTATTCTCCATGTGTACACTCATGAACATTCATGTACGTTCATGAACTACATAAACCAACCTTTGATCTCCCCATGTTAGAAAACGATCATCTATAGTCTGTGTTGGAAAGCCTGATTTCTCTAATCTGTGACTCATTTGAAATAATATGCATTTCTTTTGGACCTGAGACTAGTTAATCTTTAAAGAAGAAGGAATGTGAACACATTTACTTTCATTCGAGTAACAAAATCTCTTTTTGCTACATTTCCCCTCACCATCCCGTCTGGAAGAAAGCCGCAGTTTTCCTCACAGGGTGCCCACAAAAAAATTCATCAGCATTTTTTGTCTCTCTAAGAGCAATCTAAGAGAGTTCTTTTCAATACCAAAAATATTGTGACTACTTTGAAAAACAAAAATATACATTCCTCGAGTTAAACCTGTTATGTCGAGGTGAGCCCATGGCTCCTATCCACCAAGGAAGAAAAGGAACGTTCCTGTGTAGAAGCAGCTGGAGGAGGCCTGGAGCTCTCTGGAGACCTTGAGACGGGTGCCCTGGCCTTGAGTCCTGCGACACTCCCACTAGTGACGGCCACTGCTTGTACCCAGTTTGTTGCACTGCTGTTGGCTCAATCCCCCTTGAACTTCCCGTGAAAGGCGGTATTATTCTCTCTGAAGGCTGAAAGGATTTGCAGAGTTCAGATTCTGCTGATGGAAAAGTGGCAGTGAAGTCAGGTTTTCGATGCTTATAATCAAGCAAGGATTTTAGGCATGACAGGAAGCAGAAAGAGGCAAAATTTACATAACTTGATGTAAGCTTTGCTGCCCAACTGATTCAACGCCTGTACCTCTTAGTGCTGTAGGGTAATATCATAACTGTAGGGAAGACCCCTTTTGGAAGAGTGTTGTTGACTCTTCAAAACTGTAGAACATCAGCACGTTCAGACTGTCTATCTACTGAATGTACTTTCTCTATGGGGGATAAATTTTAGGTATTTACTACATCTTGAATACATCTGTAGGGTGTTACAGAGCCCTGGCACAGGCTGCCCAGAGAGGCTGTGGAGTCTCCTTCTCTGGAGATCTTCCAAACCCGCCTGGATGCCACCCTGTGCCCCGTGCTCTAGGGGTCTCTGCTGGAGCAGGGGGTTGGACTAGATGATCTCTAGAGGTCCCTTCCAGCCTCAACCACTCTGTGATTCTGTGATTTTGAAGCCTGACCCATTTTTGAGTGTCAGACAGAAATTCCAGTGTTGTAAATTCTCTTCGTGCAAAACTTCCTCTGCAGATATGACTTCAGATATTCTGTGAATTCAGCAAGAATCTGTCAGACAGCAGCCAAAAGTGGCCATATTTTCCCTCCCCTGTAAATTTAGTGCCTTGCTTTTAGTTTAGGTAGAATAAATCTCCGTTTCAGACTGTTGCCAGCAAATTGATGTGAACAATTTTTAAAATCCCAGAGGATAGCTTTCCCCTTTTAGCCATGAAAATTCTTTCTATTTGCAAAATTGACATTGTTCCAGACAAATTGGAGGTAAAAGTGGGTGTTTCGGCTGTGCAAAATCATTGTTTTCCATTTTATTGAATATCTCCATGGAATACACATCTTCAGTGCAAAAAGAGAGGTTGCTGCACCCAGGCACTCTGCTAAACGCCACCCAAAATAGCCCAGACCAATAAATAAAACATTTCTCCCAAATACCCAGCACGAGCTGCTCTGAGCAAGCTGCTGCTCGCCTTGCCTTATAAAATACCTCTCTCTTTTCTGGATGGAGAGCAGGCATTTGCTGGCAGGGTTTGCTCCCTGGGAGGGCGCTTAATGCTGGCTCCCATCAGCCAGGAGGTGGCACTGCAGGACGGGGCTTGCTGAGCTGCGGGGGTGTCACCTTGGGGGGAAAAGAGATGGGGGAAGACCTGTTGGAACTTGCTTTCCTGAGGGGGCCAGGCCATAACCAGCGGTACTAGTTAGTGAGGGTAGGGGGAAGCGCCGCGGTAGGGCTGCCTGGTGCAAATCCGAATCCCGAGCCAAATACTACGGGGTGTTTATTGATGAAGCAGAATTAAATAGAATTATTTCATTTTTCTCTCTCCTGCTGTGTCTCATTTCATTCGTACGGCTTTGGCAGTCCTTTTGTGATACGTGTTACATTCCTTGTAAAGCTGTACTAACTGCCACCTTAGACAGTTCCTGCATATTACATTTGTTTGGCTGTTTTGTTCCTTAGCTGCATAAATACGGTAAAAGCAAACAGAAGAGGCACTATCTGTTCTCAACCACTACTGTATTTATGATATAAATGTGTAATCCCTCACCGTTTTCGTTTAAATACTTCTGATAATCTCATTCTGTGAGGAATTTCTAATGGTGGTTCCATCACTTGTTAGTGGTAGATTACAAATTTAAAAGAATGTAAAAAGAGGCATTTTAAAGACACTTACATAATATGCCATGAGCAGCTGGATGCCCCGGGAGCTCCTACTGCAAACTCCACGTCAAGCCAAGCAGTCATTTACAACAGATGAATATGTCACAGCCTAACCTTAAAGGCATAAGCCAGTGCCGATATGATGACTAAATTTAGCCTTTTGTCTCCACTCCGTGCTTGACTCTGTGCGGTAAGACATCAAAGAGAATAACATCAGTTTCTTTGCTCTTCACCCCTCCTGTTGACTCTGGCTTCTCTTCTAGCAAATATACCTTGCAGAAAGATTGAGCTCACATTGAAATCATATGAGGAATGCCCCTGCCTGAGCCATTGTGGTATGACCTGTTAAACGTGCAATTCTGGGTTCATCAACATTACCCCGCCTTTGTCATGGCCCTGATGAATAAAATGCGAATAAATATTTTTTCCTTTTAATTACACTAGATGTTATTTCTGAAATAAGGCAAGCTTGTGATAGATTCAAAAATTCATTTGAAGACTCCAGTTTGATCTCAATAAGCTTATTTTTTTATCTTGTTGAAAGTGGGAGGTGCTGTGAGTGGTATTTCTTCCTCAGGCATTAACCATTACTTAGAGGTAAGGCCTTTTTCCCCCTGTTTAGATGAAGGCAATATTTTAAGAACACCTGCAGTATTCAGTAACTCCTTCTTCCATTCTTCCGTCCGCAGGATTTCCAATGTGCTGCTCTGCAACGTGACAGATCGGGTGTCCTTTTGGTTCGTGGTCACGGATTCTGCCACAAACGCGACGACTGTTCCGGGAAGCGAGGTAGAGGCCGCCATCAGGTACGGTCCCTGCTTCCGCAGCCTGTCCTGCCGCGCGGCCTGAGGATGCTTCCTCCCCATGGGCTCCGGAGGAGGCAGCGCTCTGCCCCTTTAATGCTGAACTAAACCACGTAGTTTGAGCTAAGCCAAGAGGTCAGGACTCTCTCAAGCACGGGAGACTAGAAGGACTTTTAACAGTGCCACAGAATTCAAAGTCTGTGAGCCTTGGGTTTGAAGCTTCAGGAGACTCTCTTAATGGTGGAGTCTCAGATAAAATCGAGTCCCTGTTTGCTCTCTACTGTGTCACACATGCAGAGTGGTCTCATTCAGATGCTGCATGCCTCAGTGACAAAGCCTTCTCCCCTAAGTGACTGAATCCCACCACTTTTGGATGAGATTTGTCTCATTTACCTTGAATTGTACATATAGGCACTTCTCGCCAGGACTAATGACCCTGGGCTCCCTTTATGGAGTCTGATGGTGCAGGCACTTCTGAGGTACAGTTTGTTCATCTGACTTAGTTTAGAAGTCAACTTTCAGAAGAGGAAGACTCAGAGTAGGCTATGTCCCAGCCTGGCTCAAATAACCTTAGGCTCACATTTTTCTCACGCCAACTCTTTCTAGAATGAGGTCACCGCAGTAGCTGAGCCTTACATGTGCAAAGGACTGTGTGGTACAAATCGGTGCGCTTTCCGCTAAGTAGCACAATCTGCAGCTCATAAAAACAAAAAGTGGAGAGCTAAAAAGGGGAAAGAAAAACAGGTAATCTCACTGCCGTGGCCTGCCAGTCCTGCATAAGGGATTTATAGGAATGACTCCCACAGACCACGTAACTTGTATACGTTTCTCAAGCACTGAGTGGAAAAACAGAGCTCTTTGTTTTCAGACATTCTGTACTTTGTCTTGAAAGTGTCTGTTATCTTTATAGAGGTGTAATGCCTAATTCCTGATGAATGAGCATGCGTTCTTCTGGAAAGATTAACTTTTAAGCTTATGAGCAGATTAAACTATTTCCTACGGAGAAACCGAACAATAGCTTCATAGCATTAGGAGGGGAAGCAGATTATTTATTCACTGAAGCTCTCAAAGAGTGCTGGAATGCAGGAGTGTTTTGGCATTTCTGTTATTCTTTGATACATTCAGTAGCATAAGCTGATTTATTTAAATCTCTTCTATGTGCCGTTTGCCACAGAAATCGTATACTGTTATAGCATGTTTGTTTTGTTTTTAAACTGCTGTCTTCAGAAAAAAAAAAAAGATCATGCAATTTATTGAAAGTTCATTTATTGAAAGTTCAAACTCCTGCATCACTTAGAAACAAAAAATAATATGTTCCGTAAAACTGCAATAGTTTTTACTCAGTTGTTTCTGATTTCAGGCTTCCATACTAAATCCTTCATACTGCAGTGGCATGTAGGCTACTTGTGGACAAGTGTGGACAGCATTTTAGTGTGTGAGGTCTCTAGAAATTGAGAATAAAAAAGAGGGTCAGCTGTCTCAATTTCTCATCTGAGTCCCAGAATCTTGTGTAAATATGAAGATGAACAATAGTTATTTTTTTTCAGCTGCTCACAAAAATCCATAAGGATGGAAATCACTTTGAATCAAGCAAGGTTTACTATGTAGTAAGTCTTTTAACATACCTTGGCTTTCACTTCTCACCAGGAATGCTAGCTTTCCATCAAGATTAAAAGCTTCCTGTTTAATGGGTATTCAAATATTACAATTTCTGAAGGATTTTGAAAATTTTACCTGTGTCTCTCATATAGATATATTGGAAATACTTGCAGTATGGTAAGTAGACAGAATTGTATACAACAAAGCTTCTTTGAATTGTGTTACTGCCATCAGAAAGAATCTCTCAAGGCATGTGCATGTAATACATTTTCCTCAAAATTTTCTAACATTTTGCAAAAGCTGAAGCTATGGCTACAGCCTTTCATGGCTACTTAGTTTCAGATCCAGGAATAACAGGAAATGCTCAGAAGTAATAAATGCGGAGGAATATATCCACTGAAGAGAGATGGTTGGCAACAGCTGTACTACTCATATGAAAAAGAATATTTCTCAGATTTACAGTTTCTCGTAATTGAAAAAAAAAAAAAAAATGTGCAAAGCACAAATCCCTTTAGCGGCATCCTGCAGGGAAGAGGGGCATGTTGGCAGTGGGGGAGGCTTCTTCTGGAGCAAACTATAACCTGGGCCTCATGAATCTAAGAAAAACTACAGCAACAGGACCAGAGGCACAGGCACGTAACAGGCAGGATGGTTCTGTCTGAGGAACTGAGGGCTGGTGACAGGCAAACCTTCTGATCAGTGCAGGATATATTGACCTCTCCATGCCATTGTGGATGCTGCACGAGCTAAGTAAGACAGCCAGAGATGACAACTTGTTACATCTTCAGTGCATGGTCCAAAACACAAGCAATTAACAGTATTTTATGCCAAATCTTATCTGTGTTTCCCAAGTTTTTGGTTAAAATGAAACGGACATAAAAAGTTCGGCTGCCTAAAACTTTGTAAGCAGGTGAATATGGAATACTGGTGGGCTATGCAAAAGTGAAGGTCCATGTCATCCTTATCATCATTGTGCTGAATATCAAACTCAGCCTTACTAGACTTGCTGCACTTACATGAAAACTCATTTTTCCTTCCTTTCCTTTTTTTTTAGTTATAAATACCATTATAAAGAGCTGTCATATGCTTGTGTTTTTATGTAGGATGAACCGGAACAGAATCAACAGTGCCTTCCTGCTGAGCGACCAAACACTGCAGTTCCTGAAGATATCCTCAACTATATCACCACCCGTTGAACCCTCCACGCCTGTCTGGCTTATCGTATTTGGTGTCGTTCTTTGTCTCACTGTGGCTGGGATTATTTTCCTCATTGTTTCAGGGATTCAGTGGCGCAAGAAGTAAGCAGCTTCGCTTTCCTTCTCTTTTCACTGAATATTGTAGGCTAGGATGGTTTTGCCTCTCAGATCAGCCTCACAGAAACTCTAGCTATAGTCATTCCCTCCTCCCTAGCTAAAGATAACTGTTCTGTCCTTTCCCAAGGATGGGAATTAAAACCTTGAACAATAAAGTAGTAGCTGCCTTAGTAATGCCGAGGAATAGTGAGGAAACTGGAAAGGTAAGAACATGATCCTGGAGATCACTTAGATGTGTGTGAGGGCTTTTCAAACAGATTTGCTGCCAGTTTGCTCCCAAGGTTTAGGCACTGTAGGGGAGCTACTTCTTGCAGACTAGCCAAATGTCTACTCAGGGAAGGCTTGCAGGGCAGTTCAGGGCAGTAGTGTCAGGGCAGGGATACCTGCTGTTCCTCTCACTTTCTGCCCCATGACAACACTGATGAAAAAGAGACGGCTGCTCATGGTTCCCTAGTGTGAGTGAATTGGAGTGGGCAAAGGCGTAGGTGGTGTTTTGGTCCTCCTGTCTCTGTTGGCTCAAAGTTAGGTATAAGGAATAGAAATTTTTCATCAAACTTGAGCTTCTATGTGAGAAGTAGCTGAGAAGCCGTGAGAAGTGAGAAGCAGCTGAGCTTCTGCCACAAAGTAGGTTGTCATAGAGGTTTGGGTAACACAAAATTGTGACTTTCCACTAGAGTGATACAGAAGCAGCCAATGAACTGAAAAGGTTACGTTTCTGTCATCAGCTAGATAATGTCATGTTGAACGCTGGACTCTATCACCAAAAATATCAGTGCAGCAGATTCACATGTGAAAAGCAATATGTTGCTGGGATGTTTCAATTCTGCCTTCTTATCACCTTGAAAGGCAAAGATAACACATCTCAGAAAAATCTAAATCTTTTCAGTGATATATTGAATTTAGAAGAGCTGTGTGATTATGTGAAACCCCTTTCAGTGTTTAAAAAATAAAACAAGCTATAGATGCTATTGTGGGGAATGAGACTAGACTGACTTTAGATCTGCATATAGTTTAAGACCTGCCACAACCTTCCTTGCAGTCTGGGCTGTGTCGTTTAATCCCCTGAACTCAGGAAACTTCTGTAAAACCAGAGGATAATGTAGCTTCTGGAAACCCTATACTTGCCTTCTGTGTAATGTCAAGGTCCTGCGTACCTGTAGAGCACTAAGGGATCTTTGGGATCTTTGAACATCTCACAGGAGTGTAGTATAAATAAATTATACTAAGTAGTCATGATTATCTGGCTAAAAATAATCCTTTGTGGTTTATATCAGGCTGAAAAGACAGTATTTTCCTTATCTGTTTTCAAAATTAGCTCAGCTAGGCATGAACAGTTCCTATCAGTATAGTATAAACAGAATGCTCTTATCTCCAGTATGCCACTGACATGCCCCTGCTGCTGCTCGCCTGTGGTCCCCTGGCATTTTTCATCCTCTATATTTTGTGTTCCTGTTGTCCCTTTACTTCTGTTATTCTCCTCTCTCCCTGTTTGTTCACTCTGTTTTCCTACTCTACCTAAGAATGCTCCTAAGAACGGGTTAATCTGTGATTGAATTCAAATCCTCCTTTCAAATTGGTGTCATGAAAGGGTGAGAGAGATGGAAATATAAATGTGTAATTGTTCCATCTACTGCTGCAAAGTCTGGAGAGGCAAAAGATATGGTCTGGACAATCTGGCTTCCCAAAAGAAGAGTTAGACATTAGAGAGCAGAATTTCCGGAGAGCTCATCCCTTCTTCAGAGATATCACCAGGTTGTCATAAAGATTTCAGCAAGTTCAGCATTGAGGTTTACTGGAAACCCGAGCAGAGCCGGCTTAGTGGCAGCTCTGTTGCTCAGAAAGCTGTGTGGGAAATCCAGATGCAAGAACAGTGTTGATTACTCATAAATCTGGCAATTGGTCTTTACTGGACTTTAAAACAGCAGTTAAATACCCTGCTTCAGACAAGTACAAAAGCATGTGCTTCAGCCTGCTTGTGCTCAGGGTTGCAGAGAAGCACACGATTGGCCTAAAATGGAGTTTCAGTAATGAGTTAGTCTATTATGTCATTTCTTGAATTGGAAGGTTTTCTTAATTGGGTCTTCCCTGTGCCTGCATGTGAAAATCCAAGCCCCAACGACCTGCAGCTTGAAGTCCCATTAAAAGATCCCATCCAGCTCCACGTAATTGTAGCCATTGACTTCACAGCAAGCTGGATCAGACATGCTGTCTCCCAGCTGTGTGTGTTTGTTCCTCTGCTATCACAGCTACGCGACATCTCTCTTCCTGGTAACAGATTTTGGCACACAGCCCAGGCAGGGCCATCCTCTCCACTGGATGTGCTGGGAGAGACTGAAGTCCACCCCTACCTCCAAAAGCCTGGCTGCAGCAGAGCCCATAAGCATTTGCCTTGTGAAGGGATGGGTTTCATCTTCAAATGTGGAGGAACCCACAGCGGATTTCTCTTCCATTAAATTGTTGAATCTCTCCTTGGACTCAGGAATTCTTAGCTTCCCTGAATTGCTACGACAACTTACACACATCTACCACTCCTCTGATTTCTTTTGAATCCGTTCCCTACTACCTTCTTCTATGTTATGCCTCCACGCTGAGGTTTGTAGTAAAGAACTCTTCTTTTAATTCTGTAACAGCAGATATGACAGCAGACATGACAGTCAAAGCTTTTCATTGCCACTCCCACATCTATTTTAGAGAGTCTGTAATACCAAGAATCTTCCAAAGGCTAATAAAATTTTATTATTGCTAATATCACTGTTACTAGCAATCGTACTGAGTCAGGTTGTTGCGATTGTCCTGAGTCAGATTGTTACAGCGTGTGTTGCAGGATAGGGAGAAGCCGTGGAGCTGACCTTTGAGTTTCTTATCCTCCAAAGCTGCTGATGCTGCAGGCTGTAAAGTACAGCAGGTTTTTCGACTATGAACTAGGAGATCTCAAAGTCAGAATATATCTGGAATTAAAGGAACATTGTGACATGCTGACTGATATTTCTGCATTACATTTATTCACGGTTTTATCTTTGTGCATCATTTTATTCAGCCTTTTTTTTTTTTTTATGATTGTGGTGAGAATAGAAGCCTGGAAAAGAGGAAAAACATGCAATTGTTTAATCTAGAGCACAACGGTAGAGTAAGAAAAAGGAGTAGGAAGGTAGTTGTTAATGCAGTTTGAAATAGAAATTCAGATTTGTAGCTATAAGAGTGCCTGACCTCTGAAGAAGATTATCAAGGAATATGGAGCAGTCAGTCTCCATCATTGGAGGTTTTAGTCAAAAGCTGTTCAGTTTCTAAAAGTATGTTTTAATTTATCCACATCACTGAGGGAAATCTATGAAACATATAATGGGGACACACTAGATGAGTAGTGCAGTGCTCCTTGGCTTAAAGGGAAAAAACAGATTTGGAGATTTCATTCCATCTTTCAGCAACTTTTCCCCCCCCTCAAGTTATTTTAGAGAACAAGAAACTGAAGGAATATTTGTCACATGTTTACAATGTATTTATGCTAGGTTTTCTGATTCCCAATCCTGATTTTAAACCTTGAAACAAGCTTCCAGCCTGGTCCTCTCATTCCCATTTACGTTTACTAGAGCAGAGAGGCATTTATGCTCAGCCTGTGCAGAGGGATGCCAGCTCTTGCACGTGTAGGTCATTGCGAGCCAATGCAGCTAGAGTCAGAATAGCAGCAAATTGTACTGGGGACTCTGCCCCAAATTATGTCTCTCAGGACCTAACCTACAATGCAGTTCTGACTACATGGTCAAGTTTCTGTGGACTTCTGGTAGAGTGCTGCAGGTTGATAGAATAAGATGATTTTCTCTTCCTTGTTTTCAGAAAGAATAAAGAGTCATCAGAGAGAGAAGATTTTGAAGAAAAATGTGAAGTGACAGTAACAATGGAAAATGGGATTCCTTGCGAAACACTGGATTTAAAAGCAGGCCACATTAATGGAGTCTATGCAGCAGATGATGAACGGTTCGCGTCCTTATGAAATGCTGCCATTCCTAGCTGGTGTGTTTTTGAAAGACTCTTATGCCTACTTTATCTCGTCACTACTCCTGAATGTCAAACATAAAGACAAGAAAAAATGTCCTTTCATTTAAATTCCCTTGAAAGAAGCTTTTGCTGATAACACATACGCTCGAACCCCCATTACGAAGCTTTTGTTCGTGAGCAAAGCAAATGGGAGGACCTCAAATGATAGCCATTAAAGATTTCTAATAGATGTGTGGTAGAACAGGGTTGAAACCTGCCTTGTGTCAGGCATTTACTTTTTAATATTTGTTTAAATATGCCTATTGTTTTTTTCCCTTCTATAAATGTGAAACTGCATTATTTTCCTGAATTTCACAGAAGAGATCATATACCGTCAGGTTTTGCTAGACTTTCTTTTAAACCATGTGCAAAAGTTTCTCTGTTAACTGCTGTGTGCTGATCAGTCACGTGCCTTTGCCTTGAATAGAGATCAGCACATGGAATTTTTAACTTAGGAGGGAAAAAGGCCAAGCTTTCTGGCCTCTGTAAGAGCAGGTCAGAAAGTGTCTGCACCATCCATAGCTTTGGAACTGCCAAACATTTGGTCCTAAATGTGTGTCTCAGTAGTCAAAGTCACAGGTTACATTGTCAGGAAATTAAAAATTGCAAAAGTGTGAAAAAGGTGTAAGATACAAAGGGCAGATTTTCCCCCAAAATGCAGTCTGTGGATGATGGGCCAAATCTTAACAAACCTATTAGGGCATTTTGCAGCTCTTTGAAAAACCTTCCTTATACTTAATAATCCTAAAGCTTGAAGAGATTTCCAAAGGACAGGGCACACCCAGAGTCGATTGAACTTTTGATGTGACAGGTTTCCCAAAGCTTCAGTACGTGAAGCGACAACATTGGTCTTCAAGCATCCTACCTGGATGGAAGCATGAAGGGTCATGGTGAGCAGGCAGGAACCATCCAGACTTCTGTGTACGTGCTTGGAAGCTGGGGGCAGCAAATCATACCAGGCCCTAAGTTGCATGGTTAGATTTCAGACATATGTATAGTCTGTGTTACCCGTGTCCTATTCCTGTTTCTGTTTGAATCCGTTGTGAATTCTTACTGATTTCAGAAGAAATAAACTAGGCCCAAGGAAAGAAGAGTGAGGACAGCAATGTGCTGCAGCAAAGCATAGTCTCTGCCGTCACCCAACAGCTGCCCATGTCACTTGGGGTAGGATTTAACCATTATCCATACTACTTCCAGTGTCACTTTTGGAGGCAAATCAGAAGACCCCTTTACATATTGGCATTGTTTCATGTATTTAGAGTCTTCACCCACAATAGAAAGATGGGAAAAGCTGCTTGCAAAGGAAGCTCCAGTGTCCCAAAGAGTGGAAAGACTTCTCCTCTCCCAGGGTACAAACCCTCCAGCATTTTGGCTGGGCATCTTCTCTGACAGTTCTTTTAACAGGGCTTTGGCTCTGGGGAGTGGGGTGAGTAGAATAGAAGGAATGGGGAGGAAAATGAGGAAACAACCGGGTACAGGAGGGAAGCTGAGCACGTGAAACTCTAATGTATGTGAAAGGTGAGATAAATATAAAATAAAACTGTGGAACTCGCAAAATGTTTGCATTACTTGGTCTCATCTTTCCTGTCCTGATAGCGGGTCCGCTTGGACAAGGAATGTGCTTTATCTGGCCCTACACAATGTGCTGCTCAATTTTGGACAAGGATTACTAAAAATCTGATATTGATAATATTTCTGAGCTTCAGATTGCCATGAACAACATGGAGATATATTTTTCACAGGAACCTCAAGCATTAAGCTTGTAAGTATTTGGAGGAAAAATACAGTTAACAGTATAATTATCATGTCTCGTTGGTCCAAGGTCTTTTCAGTCAGACAGAATTTTATTTAGGCTGTTTGGATCACGTCAGTTTTTTGAAACCTTCACACTTTTCATATTCTTTGTATGACAGACAGCTACAGTACAACATGACCCCGATGCATTGCTAGGACTGCAGTGCCTCTCTCTGCAAGAACCAGGGAAAGATTTGTCTGAGAAGAACTGAGCAGTGTAAAGCGCAAATTCAAGTTATTAATTAAAAATCACAGTTATTCTGTATTGCGCTATGTGAGACTGAAATAAAATTCAAATCCCCTTGATAGAAGAAGAGGCCAAGTACATCTGAACATACTCTCCAGGGCCTTGTTGAAGGTCCAATTCAGCCCATGGCACTGGCCAGCAATTTGATAGTGGATTGATAGCCTCTGAGCGAAACGCTGCTGTGATGTGAGCTGACTCTGGCGGTGAGTATTTAATCACTGACTTCCTCCCAGCTCACCTCCTAGCACTGTAATTACTTTACAGCAGCTTGGCATAATAATCCGCTAATGATGATGCGGGATTCACCCAGAGCATACATCTTGCTTACCTCTGTGCTGGCAGATGTCTCCAGAGGTGTAAATGGTACCCGAGCAGACAGGTGTCGTACTGAGCATCTCTTAGCAATTAGGGCTGGTATTAGCTTTCTAAAGGCAATAGGCTCTGCAAACTAGGTTATTCAAGGACACACTGCTACGGAAGTTCTATCCTCTTTGTGTAGCAGAAGTCTGTTAGAAAACAAAGAACACTTTGATTTGGCAAAGTTTATCCTCAAGAGGCTTCAAATGGGACAATGACAGTTTATATCCATAGGGAATTTGGCCCAGATATTTTATGTAACTTTTGCCATTTTATTTTTTCTTTTTTTTTCTTTTTTTTTTTTTTTCTCCTAAACTACCTGCTGTGGAAAGACCAGAAAATAAAGAGTAATTAAGAAACAGTATAGAATATACTGTGAACTACTCCTTAAAGACGACGGTTCTTCTTTCAGACACGTTTGCTCTTTCCCAATAGATTTCGAAAGAAGAACATGGTGTACCCAAGACAGCTTTTTTTTTTTCCAAGAAAAAAGAAAATTAAGCAATAAAGCCATAGAGTTCTGTTAGATGAAAATCTGCAGCATTTATCTCTAGCTCTGCATCCCGACGTGAGCCAACATTTCAGAAAGGGCATTGCAGTTTCTGTTCAGCTTGCTTGAGAAGGAATATTGATGTCTACATTAGCATAAGCACAAGTCATGCATTAGCAAATTGTTTACTGTCACTCATTACCTGCACGTTTGGAGTACTGGAGAACATCAGGAACTCTACAAGGCTGCCCTTAAATCAGTGAGCGAGTTGGCTGGGCAGAACTTGGAGCAGCACGTCAACCACGGGCTATTTATGTAACTGAAACTGGAAGACCTCATTTGTTTGTTTAGGGAAGGCAGCAAACCATGGGCAGATGCTAAAGTCCTGCCTCAAGCCCTTCATGCTTTGCTAGTGCTAAATAGCCTGGAGGGGTTACCTTGGGGGCTTCTTGGAGGCTATAGCTCCTATTTTTATGTCTGGGTATGGCATTTGCCTCTCTCAGGGCGAGATGACACTTCATGACACTCCTGGATGTGCCTTCACGAAGGGCCTTTTTGCTCTCTGTTTTGAGGTAATCCTTAATTGCCAGCCTCTCCACCATTTCTGCTGTTGATGAAAGGAAAGGGTGAGGGGAACACAGGGAGTCTCAAGCAGCTTTCAGATCCTGTCCTTTCATTGCTGTTGGAATAAAATAATTCCCAAATTAACACATAGCACTGCATTAGTGCAAGAGCTCCTGGTTTGATAACTTGGTTCCAAGAATTGTGGATCAGTTTCAAAGAAGTGAAGAGCATAGTCACACCTTGACAAAAAAAGTCACATGTAGCTTCCCACATGTGGGAAAAGAAGATAAAATACTCTAAAACTCTGGGGAGAAGTGCAACAAAGACTTAAACCTAACACCCAGTCAAAGCAGAAGTCTGGGTTTTGAGATACTCTTAAAAACAGGGTCCAGATGCCTTCAGACATTTGGGCAGTTCATCAACGCAGTAACCTGTGACTCATGAAATGCACTGTTTTAAATGTGCCAAGTTTATATAGAAAGTGAATTGACCAACTGTCCACAATCCATTAGCGGTGAGCAATCTGTGCTCAGTTTGCTGCGAGTGGCTCTCTTGGGCTCCCTCGTGGTTTTTAGTTTCCTTTAATGTGGTGTGTAACAAGAGCTGGGTGCAATGAAGTGACACCACAGCTTCCTCAGCTGCCAAAAAATCACTAATGAAAAAATTGCACTGTTAGTCATGCCTATATTGAGTGATTGAACTTGGTAATTTTCAAATCACACACAGCTGAAGTGCATTGACGAGTGACACACACTTGCCAGCGCAACTGTGCCGGGATGTTCAGCTTTGTGCATGTAATAAGAACTGTGGATGCATATGCTGCAATACATTTGTATTTATAACTGGATGTCACACGACTGAACTGATGCTTGCGATCTTGTCCAAGACAGGACAGGACAGAAGAGTTCCAGCTTTACCGTAAGGGGTAAAATTTGTTCTCATTAAACTCAGCAGCTTCAATAGGAACTGGATTTGACTTTAGATTAAAAAGAAGAGTTTTATTTTGTTAGTGTGTCCTCTTCCTTATTATTATGTTTTCCTTCCCCTTAGAGGTAACAACCTGAAGCTGTCAAAGCATCTGATTAGCTATAATTACGGGTAAATAGAAAACATTTCATTTTTGAGAAATGAGGATTTATTTTTTTTCATCTGGCATTATCTTTCTAACTTCTGACAGTCTCTGGTCATTTACACTCTAATTACTACATATTGCAATATGTTACTTTTATCAGGTTTGGCCCAATAGGAATTTTAGACTTTGGACGAATGTTCTCTGTGATCCTGGGTCTAAATGGCATTGCAGATGTTGGTGTGTGGGCACACGGCCGTTATAAAGTGAGCTGGGGCCACTCCCGCCCGCCTCAGTTAACACGGGATGAGCGACGCGGGTTGCCTAGATGAGAAGCTGCCTACCTCGGAATCAATACCATTCCCTTCCCTGTCAGAGCAGGGCGGCTTTTTGTAATGGACTAGGTATAAGGAGCACAGAATATTATGCCCCTAATCATGCCCTCTCCTCTGTCTCGGAGACATATGGCCTTGATTTTGACTGTGGCCTTCTGCAATACAGAGTATGACACAACATGTCATCCTGATTTAACCTGCCTGTTGGTACACTCCTTTCTACCATGTTGTAAATAATTCAACTTTAATGCTTTGTCCTAAGTCTTGCAAAAACACTTAGGTTTCTTGATGCTTTAGACAACTGTATCTGCATATTTTTATAGATCCTGATGTTTTTTTCAATTTACTTGTGCCACAGGGCGCCTGTCTCCTCAGTGATGCTTAACACGGTTTGCTCTGGTGAGCAACCCTCAGCCTGCACTGGGAGTTCGAAGGCGCTGTGCAAAAGTGATGATGTGTCTTTATTTTGGATATCCAGTGTGTCGAGCAGCCTGTCTTGTTACCAGAGGTTATAATGAGAGGTGGACTCTCTGTCCAAGGCACTAGGCTCAGCCTTGACAAGCTGGGTGCAGGTGACTTGGTGCCTCGGGACACCACGGGACTCGGGGCTCCTCCGAGCCCCAGGGGCTCCCCCGGGCAGGCACTGCCCCTGGCCGTGCCCACCGCTCTGCTCCTGCTCGTCTGACCTGCTGCCCGTCTGCTGCGTGTCCGGGCTGCGGAGGAAGAGCCGGATGACCCAGAAGGCCGAGGCCCCAGCGGAGGCTGGTGCTGTCAGTGTCCCCAGCACTGGAGCTGGCCCCTTGCCTGCCGCAGGGCAGGGGGTGGGCTGTGCTCCTCTGGGTTTCGTCCCCTTTGCCTCCACACGGCTCTGCGCTCCGCCTAGGAAAAGCGCTGAAGAGGATCCCCGTGAAACCCTCTTTCACAGGAGGTGTCTCCGTGCTGCGGAAGCCCCGGCCCACGGGCTGAGGGCAGCTGGTGAGCTGGGGAATCCCTTCCATGCCTTCCCTTCCATGAAGCGAGGGCTTTTGGCAGGGAAAATGCAGATGTCACACACACAGAAGGGCTACTCATGTGGGAAACAGGCTGCTCAGGGGATTAAACGGGTGATTTGCCCAGCCCCACTGTTGTAAGCATGAGGAAGGGGTAGAGAAGCTCGAGTTGCCCCATAGCGATGCCTCGGTCCCACTGCAGCCGTGTCCTGCCCTGCAGACACCCCACATCACACAGCACTGGGGCACTGCTGCGGGGGAGCTGCAGCCCTATAGGGCCCCCTCTGTAAAGCTGTCACTGAGTAATGCTTACGTCTGTGTTTGATGCTCTAGGCAAAGAGGCAGAATGGCCTAATATAACAGAGAGCTTAAGCAGTGCCCCAGCCTGGAAAATGCCCTGATAACAGTGTTTTAAGCCGCATGCCTAGGGGTGTCCTGTGCACAACACATTGGCTTCTTACTGAGGCATGCCCCAAAGGCAATTCTCTATTATTGCAGACTTAGCTCCAGAGCAGAGCTCAGCCAGCAAAACAAGCGATGAGACAGATATTCCTCTAGTGGAGCCAGCAGACTGGTGGGCAGCTGCACAGGCAGATATCAGGCAGCTCAGACCATGAGGACTGCAGGATTGGAGACACCAGGTAGGAGCCGGGAGCTGTCACCTACACTGCAGATGTAGGGGGTGGAGGGGACATCTGGCCAAGGGAGGAGAAAGAGCCTTGCTTTCATGTCAGGCCACACTCACCCTTTGCTCTGCAGCTGGCAGACTCTCCTCAGTGCCTCTGCTCTGAACTAAGCCGACTGTCTGCAGTTGCATGTAACAACATATAATCAATGAGACCAGATTTGATCTCCGGGTTGCTCTTTTCTCCTGCCCAAGCCAAGGCTGCTGCCTCCACTGCCTTTGCTGGAGCTTCGGACTTTCCAAAGAGGTTCAAGGTGTTTCACTTTCTCAGCAGTTGTCTTTTGTTTCACTGCAGCACAGGCTGTCTCAATGCCCCCAGGTTTCCACGCTGTGCTGAACAGCTATTCCGAAAAGACTTCCCACCTCATCCCAGAACAGACAATGCTGTCCCTCCTTCCTGTAGACCTGCTGCTATTGCCTCAGGCTACTCCAGCCCCTTCTGAGTATGTTCCCTGCCAACCCTATAATTCTCTCAAAAATTCTACACATTTGTGCTTAACACCCAGCTCAGCTTCTTTTTTTATTTTTATTTTTTTGTATTGCATTAAAAAAAAAAAAAAAAAAAAAAAAAAACAACAAAGTGAAATGGGGACTGCCAGAGCACAGAAGTAGGCGACAAGCTGAAGGACGGAGTGGAGAAGGGTGCACAGGCACTTTGCAGCACTGCAGCCATGGCAGCCATGGCATCTGGTCGTGGGAGGGCGAGGGAGAAAGTCTGCCACGGTGCCAAGAGCTGCCACAGACAGGGCTATACCCAGTGGTCTCCTGTTCATCTGCCCTTTGGGAGCAAATTCATCCACCGAGGTGTGGTATGTGTGGAGAACAGGGGATGGCCCCGCTGTTACAACAGTGGTTTCCTGAAACACAAGTCTGTGCTGTCAACTCCCAATTTAAAGTTTTATCTCTCATGGTCAAGAGCAGTAAGAAAGACGCAGTGAAATTCCTGTATTATTCCTCGGATAATATGTCAGCTCTGTCACTGAGATATGCAATACAAAAGAAACGACTTCCCCACTTCCTCATGGCCAAGAAAAGGGCAGAACACAGCACAGCTCAGTTTGACTCTCCTTGCTAAGTTCTCAGCTCACCATGACTCATGCAAACACACTTGCAAGCAGGAGCACCCTCTATATGAAATGAGATCATGCCTTTCTCTTCCCTTCTAGGTGTCCCCCAAATACCTGGCTGCTTGGGGACCCCTTGGCCCTGGAGGAACCTCTTGGGATCTCAGGGTTGTGCCCAGCCTGAAAGCAGCCACAGGCCCGAGTGAGGAGCACAGGGGAGTCCTGCCCCATGGCACAGAAACGAAGGCTAGGAACCAGTGCGCTGTAAAAGGGGAAAAAAAAATAGGAACTTTTATATAAGAGAGGAATTATAGATCAGCCAGCCTTGTTCCAGAACCGTAAAGGTGCTGGATCAAGTGACATTGCAATCAACTTATGAGCAGAGGCAAGAAAATGAAGAGTGAATACAAATAGCCAGCACAGCATCTGTTCTCTACCGGAGGAGAAGAACCTGTGTAAAGGTAGCAGGCCTAGTTTCCTTGCTATGACACATAACGGGACTAGTAGATAAAGGAGAAACTGTAGATGAAAAAAGAAATAAACACAAGAGCAATAATTTTCAGCATTTCAGAATGTGACAGTTTCATAAATTAAGAAAAGATGAGCTAGACATGAATCATAAAAGGCACCTAATTACATAAAACTCAGTGTTCATGGCTTTCAATCAAGAATGGGAGACATTTTAGTTGTAGCTCTCCTGGGCCCTATTGTATGCCATATGCTCTGGATGTTGGAATAGGAAATCTATTAAAAAGTTTGTGCACACTGCCAAGCTGGGAGGACTCGCAAGTCCTTTGAAGGACAAGATTGCAATTCCAAATGATTTTAAGAAATTGGAGAGATGGTCTGAAATCAGTGCAATGGACCTCAGCACTACAGCAATGCTATAGGTAGCAGTGCTAAAAGACAGGACCACAGTGGGTCACAACTGGAGTATGGGTTCTTGTTATGAGAAAATAGGTGTGTATTAGCAAGATACAGTACATAAGACACAGAGAGCAATTGCTCTACTTATTCATAAGTCTCTGTTGTGTGCTCCCCACACAAACTGGGGAGCATCTAGGGGGTACCAACAAGAGAAACATGAGTTTTACAAAACTCGTCCTCTGGGGTAGCGCTGAATGAGTTTTGTTCTCTTTCTCTTGAACAAAATAAGATTGTTAGGGGATTCTTACAAGGACGACAGTGATTCCTTGTCTCTGCTCCACAGGACAGAGACATCAGAAGATATCAACACACTTTGAACCAGAGAAAACCAGGAATGAAGCTTAGCTCTCAGGGAAAGCATTGGAATGATCCCAAAAGAGTCTGTGAATTCCTCTTCACCTTAGGTTTTTGAGGGCGGTTTAGTAAATGCCACGTGTTCTAGGGGTTCGCCACGTGCTCTAGGTGCCGCTGCTGGAGCAGGGAGGTTGGACTAATGGTCTCTAGAGGTCCCTTCCAACCCTAAGGACTCTGATTCTGTAATAACCTGGAAGGAGAAACTAGGACTAATCAAAGCTGCTTCAGAGCAGGTGCCTGGGCGAGATGTTGGCTCAAGGTGCCTTTTCAGCCCCTCACCTGCTGCAAAGCTGCAGCTCCTTTCCTAATGCTTGGCATATGGGCTGGTCCTGCAGCTGCCTCCATGGAGAATCCCAGGGTGGTTTCAGTGGAGCTGTGCCGGGAACTGGAAGCCACTGCCGGGAATGTGGCTGCAGAATCACATCTCGGAAAACAATCAAAACGCACAAAGGAGTATCCAAGACATCCTGAGCAGAAAGTGGTTAATTCAAAAAGTATCAAGGCACTGGCTGATCAATAACACTTAGCCTAAAGCAAGGGAGGGACCCAGACTGTGTATCTAGACCTTATTCATGCATTGATTTTCCCATTGATTTACAATATGTACCAGGCTGCTAGCTAGGTTAGCAGAGGTATTTGGATATTTGCATATTAAACTGAAACCATCTAAGTAGTTTCAGTGCATAAATCCAATTGATTTATACTTATTTTCCTACGCAATGTACTTTTCCTACACTACATCCCAAGAAGTCTCTTTCCACTTGTTGATAGTTCCCTGAACACCTTGAAAAATCTGGTCTTATTGGCTCTTGTAATTTTGAAAATGAGGCAGATACTTCAGATCACAGAGGCTTTGCAAGCTCTTTTCAAATTTGGGCCTATGCACTTAGCCAGATACCCTACGTCAGGGTAACATGGAATTTCTTCTGTCCCAGGAGAAAAGGTCATGACTTGGAGTTTCAGTGAAGTTTCTAAATATTTTTACAGCTTATCACCAACCTGTTAAAGGATTCACAGATTCTGAGCTACCAAAGACACTGGCAGGCTATAGATAAAATGACCAGCTGTATCATTGACAGCACATTTGGGAAACATTAACCAAAAGTAAAAGCCTTTTATAAGAAGGTCATAAAATGGTAGGAGTAATTATGTTTTTCCAAAGTTAATTATTGACTTTTGTTTATTTGCCTTTTTATAAAAACTTTTTCCTTTCTCTCCTACAATGAATAAAACCTATAAAAGGCCCGGCAATTTGGATTCAGCCTCTTTTCTTCTTCACACAAGACATGCATAAGGGCTGATGAGACAGAACTTGATAAAGAAGCGTACCTGAAGAAATCTACTTTGTTGAGAGGTTCTCAGCCCAGATAAAAATATGTTGGTGCAGATCTGGCTTCTCTGTGCTCTGAGTATTGTTGTGACCCCACAGGATGTCACACAAGAAGCCCAGATGTTTCTGGATGAGTTCAATATTAAAGCAGAAGACATCAGCTATGAAAGCTCCCTTGCCTCATGGAACTACAACACCAACATTACTGAAGAGACATCCATAAAGATGGTAAGTGCTCAGTCCTGACTGCTTTACTATCACTTGAGGAATTTGATGGTTATGTTCAAGTTTATTTTAGTTCCATGAAAGTTGGCTGAAATTTGGATCCTGCTTCATTAGTAGCAGTGGTTTAGCTTCATAAAGGGAGGATGGCTTGACTTAGCAAAATGATGCCTAACTTCGGGCACTTGGGCTTCCTACAGCTGTTAAGTCTGATATCTGTGCTGCCTTCCTATTGCCTGAGGAGGGGTGGCCATCTAAGGATGGACTTGCCCCAAACCATCACCCTGAACCACCTCAGCAAGGAGGAAGAAAGCATGAAAGAGCTCTGTGCATTTGGCCTGTTTCTTTCAGGAACCTAAATGTGAGCTGGCGAGAAATACATTTGTTCATTGAGAATTTGCTGCCATGAAATCATCCTGGCACTATGTTTCTAAGCTGGAGACAATGCAGCCTGGAGATGATGGCCTTCTCCCAAAGCATGGGGTTATGTACTTATCTGGGATGTGAGGAAATTGGATTTGAATCTCATGTCCACTTGAGCACAGACCTGTCACCTCTCGAAAAACTAAACAAGCCACTGGGCATTTTCTTACTGATCTTAACTGTTTCCCATGGATAACTCTTATTCTCTGCTGCTAAAGTTACTTTATTTCTTTACTTCTCACTGAATACATAAACATTTTCTGAACATAGGCATTTTTGAAATGTTTTCTAATGGTCTTTCAGTGGTCTGCATGTATTGTGCAGTGGTGGAACCCCCTTCCTTCCATTACTTCTGTTGTAGTTATTAGTGGGCTACCTGAAATGATTGCATTGAGAAAGGTGAAGTGAGATCATAGATTTTGACAAAGCATCAGTCCAGTTTGTAGTACAGTAATCTTGGCTTGAAAGTCAATTTATATCTGCAGGAAGGGCTATAGCCTTTGTACTAGGATACCTTGCAATACAGTTCAACCTGCCTTTGACTACAGCTTCTAGCTGTCCCAGTCAAGGTGGTCTCCAAGCAAATATCTTGTTTACCGAGGGCATTCACTCATGATCTGACTGGTTAGTGATACTGTCATGCTGCAGCCTAGCATCTCGTAGCCTTGGAGACCTTTACAAACCAACAACAACCACCGTGAATGTTGTGGTTCCCTGCATTTCAAAGTTAAATGGATTTTTTTTTTTAACAGAATAATTTAGAGTATAAAAATAAAGATTAATATCCTTCATTTACTTCTGTATAATGGCATAAGCCACACACTTTGTGGTCTTATAGCTTAATTAAAACATGGTTTAATTATAGCTTTTCTTAATTAACGCAGGGAGACTGGTTGCTGGAAGACATCCTAATGACTAATCATTGTCAATCTGGAATGCTTTCTGAGGCGCCAGGTACCTACGCTGTAACATTTCCAAACACTTGAAATGAAAGCCCCATATAGCACTTTCAGCATTAATGAGATGATAATAAAGTACACGAGGAGATACTGGCAATAAGAAACAATTAGTTTAGTGCTCAGAGAGGATGTATTCTCTAACTTGAGCTCTTTAGTAGCACGAGTAGTAAAACCATTGCTTCCTCTCCTCCCTTCTGCTGGGGCACCAGAGTTAATGGATAGTGTCCCTCCTGGCTCCTTCTCATCCATATAAACCAGGTCACAAAATCCGTAACTACTCCTACAGCTTCTCAGCCAGTTCTTCTGACTGAGAGGAAATCAAGCAGCAAGTTAACTTCTTCCCCTTGGCTTTTCTAACCAAAGAGCCCCCTCTTCTGCCCCATAGCTCCCAGCGCACAGGAGCTCTGCTCTGCGCAGGAGCAGTAGTGCCAAGAGAAGGTTTGCACTAAGCTCTTGCCCGCCGGTGGCTCGTGTGCAGGGCTGAGCAAGGGTGGCCCCGCTTGCTCTGTCCCTGGGCGCCTGCACAGCAGTGGGGGCAGAGTCCACCACGCTGCTGTGGGGCTGATGCCAGCACCGGTGCCCTCCCACGAAGGGCTGGCGTGGGCAAAGGGAGGCAGCAGCAGCTCCAGTGAGAGCGTTGGGCTTGTGTTGGCACAAGGGTAACATGTTCAAAAAGAGAGGAATGGAAACTGCATCCATTTCATTGCTCCTGAAGCCTTTCTGAAAGTCTAATGCCAGGAAATAACGTACCAGTGCAGTGTTTTCCCGCATGCAGGCCCAGTGTGGGAGTGTCATTTTTTGTTGTTTTCTGATGCCTCAGTCAGGAGGGACAAGTATTACAGGTGCTTCCTCCACGCCTTGGAAGGTCTGGCGTGTGAAGAATTAATGGGAATATCTCCATGGCCCAGGCTAATCACTGTTGTTCATCTTGTGCCAATGTGCTAGGCGATGCTCAAACACATAAAGGAATATGGTCTCAAACACTGTTCTTATGGTGCCGTTTTGTGCACATAAATTTGAATTTCGCATGTCACATTATGTAATTGCAGCAGTAATGTAATGTATTTCCCATATAGGAAATTCGGGTTTTGCATGTCCAGTTTAAGCATTGATTTAGAGTCTTCCATGTCCTCCCCAAAACATTTATGTGTCAACACTTATTTTTAGTCATATTTGTGTGATCAAAGAACTCAGTATCAATATCTCGGGTTTTGGCTGCTCTTTTGCTACTGAAGCAGAAATGGGGAGTGTGATCTGCACCGTAACTCTGCCTTATATCCATATTTTATTAGGCATAGTTGGGCAAGGAAAGCATTAAAGGAAGAATACATGGTGAGCTAGACTATAGGGAGGACAGGTGATGTTGGATTAATTATAACAAGCCTGTAGTGAGAAGGCAACCCTGTTTTCTTGGTATTTCTAAAGAAAATTAGTTATCGGGGTGTGTGAGTAAACTCAAGTCAATGATTTTCCAAGTATTGAGTTCTGGTAGAAGTACTGTTAAAACTTGAAATCTGTGAGCAAACTCCACAGACAAAATGCTCCTCAGAGAGAATATTTTGGCGCATTAAATACATTAGGCTGCTGCACCCTTTTAGAGGAGCAATTCAGACTTCATGTGAATCTCTTGTAGAACGAGGCGGATGCCAAGTGGTCTGCATTTTATGACGAAGCCTCGAGGAACGCCAGTAAATTCCCATTAACTGACATTACGGATAATCTCATCAAACTCCAGATTCAATCTCTCCAGGACAGAGGATCATCTGTGTTATCACCAGAAAAATATTCCAGAGTAAGTTGCTAAATGTACCCAAGTTTTTGACATGTGAGTTGAACTACCCTCCAAAATACCTCTGACAGAGACTAGTATTATCACTAGTCTTTGTTTTTCTCTGGATAGTACTTTATCTCAAAATCAGCGTGGAGAACATAACTTTGCTAGGTGATCTTAGCAGTGCAGGACTGGAAATAATAAAGGTGGGCTCCTGCTTAGGTCGGCAGCTTTGCTACATAGTCTGTGTGATGAATTTCAAGTTCATACAGGCCTAAGAGCTGTCCTTGTGCAAATGGCAGGATTAGTCATAAGGGGAAAAGAGAACAGAGGATAAGTGCTTAGCTAAGTCAAAGCACAGGGTAGAGTAATGAGCAGAAAGAGAGGGGTGAAAGGACATTCAGTGAGAGAAAAAGGTGGAGGCAGAGGAGGTATTTCTTTCTCTGTGCATGCCAGGTTATCGGGCTGAAAATGAAGGTGTGTTTTTACATACCTTTTCTTCACTGGTGATGCCAACACAAGATATACTTGTCTGGCCACAGTCCCTCAATCCAGGCTCTCTGTGGGGCCCCACAACCGAGGGGGGAACACAAGGGTTGCAGCAAGCACCGGGTGCACTGGCACTCCTGAGATTGGAGCAGGTTGGAAAACCAGTTCCACAGAAATATGTTGAAGTGCACCATTTAGCAAAAGAAATTTGGCATTTCCATTCACAAATACATGCAAAACATATGTCTATGGACAACAAGAATCTGTAGAAATGGAATGAGCATCTATGCTAATTCAGAAGAGATTTATAACCAAATGTTTGAGGGTTCAGATTAGTTTCCTGCTGTTGGAGAACAAAGTGACACCTAGTATCTGGTTAGGATATCCTGCAGTTCTGATTATGGAAGGATCCTTGGATTTTTCTGCTGAAGACAGCAGTGTTCACCACCATGCAGGAAATGTAGCAGAGTGGCTGGACTTCCTGTGCAACCCAAATAAGATGTATTTCTGGAAGGGGAGATGGGAAGATTCCCATACCTGTGTGGGAATGCCAAAGGATCATAAACATATAGGTGTATTTTAGAGCACAGTGGTGCACTGATGGCTTTACCACCTCTGTTGAGAAGCCACTTTCTTCAATATTCTGCACATTTAGGCACTTTTAATTTCCGAGAAAAGTGGTCTTTGAGATTGAAATTGTAGTCACTTTATGTGAAAAGTGACTTTGTACAGTTTTACAGAACTCCACAAGGATATTTAATATTTTTAGTGATATAAAATTGCTTTCTTCACCTATTCATTTTATCACTGACAGAGAATGCCATAGCTGGTCATAACTATGTTTCCTGGTTGACAGCTCTAAATACTTCTGATTTAAAACTTTAAATGTGGTGCAACACATTCCTGAAGGAAAAATAGGTACAAAAAGTTAAAAACATAAAAAAAAAAAAGAATAGAATGCTATGTGGCATAGCGTCTGATACGGATTTCAGATGCATCTGGCCTTCAGCTAATGCAAGACATGAAAAGTAACTTCTCTGTAATAACATATAAACAGATCTATACAGTTAGGGTGATGTGATGTTAACAAACATAAGCAGCAGTCAGTCTGGCAGCATCTGCAAAGGGATCTCTCTGTTTTTTCGTTCAGACCCACATGCTGCCTGGAATCTCTAGGTGTGTCCGCATTCATAAAAATGTCTTGCTGAACTTTATTGTTTTATTGCTGCTGTATATTTGAAAGCTCTATTGTGACAGTCAGTGTTCATTAAATCCAGATGTCTGTCTGACTGGGTATTAAGGACCTGTAGATTGCATCATGGGGATGAGAGATTATCTCTCTTTTCCAGTTAGGTCCTGATTCAATCATGCATTTAGACAAATTCTTTCGTTAATCTGTACTGTGCTTAAATATATACCTAATGGTTAAGCCTGTGGGTGAATCAAAGTCTTAAGAAATTAGCATAATACTCTTCCGTTTTGTACAGAACTTGTTTCTAATGAGCTGTCTTGCATCTAAATTGCAGCTGAGCACGGTGTTAAATACAATGAGTACCATCTACAGTACTGGGACGGTCTGTAAACCAGGAGATCCATCTACCTGTTTGGTGCTGGAACCAGGTACAGTACTAACAGTTGTCTATACTATGTCCTTTATACTGCAGGTTCAAAAAGACGAGAGCACAAGAGGGGTTCCTGATTGTGAGAGAAGAGGCTGTACTTTTAATAGACATCCTGCTGTCTAAAGCTTAGGCGTTATTTAGCTGCACTTTGAGTTCAGCGATCTCCAGTGGGTCTGCTCCAGAGGCGATGTACCATAGATTGAGGAGATGGTAGCTCAGCTCGTGTGATAGCAAACCTGTCCTTTGAGGTTTTCTTGCGCCGTGGAAATCTCATTTTTTTTTCCCAGTCATGAAGATCTTATTGGAATCAACATTGCATTGAGGTAAATCCCAAGACAACAGACAATACTAATTTAAGGAAATTTAATGTGGAACAAAGTCATTCTAAGTGCCTCATGATTTGCCCCATGTCCCTTAAAGGGAAAAAGAGGAAACATTTAGAACGAAAAATGATGTAATGAAAATAATGGGATTTTTAGCGCATCAAACAAGGTGTTAGCTCCTTAGATCTAGTACCTATTTATTCTTTGTCTCTTTTCCATACCGTAAAAGATTCTATTTTACTGGGACTGATACTTATCTTTTTGGTCTGGCAGGTCTGGATGTTATTATGGCTGAAAGCACCGATTATCATGAGAGACTGTGGGCTTGGGAAGGCTGGAGAGCTGGTGTTGGCAGGATGATGAGACCATTGTATGAAGAGTATGCTGATCTTAAAAATGAGGCTGCAAAGCTCAATGGTAAGTCGCATTTTTTTTTTCTTGACTTGCAGATATTAAGAAGCATTGCCATGGTCTTGCATGTAGCGGACATGAAATCGAAAGCTGTGGGTCTGTACATATTGATGAGCATTTTGAAGATATTTTGCTATCAGTGTGCACAGATGCAAAGCAACAAGTAGTGCAAAAAGCCACTTTGGCAAAAATGCCAAAGCTCAGATCAGAATTCTCTCTCTAACCTGGAACAAAAGAGAGGTATGTTTGCTCCACATTTCCCAAATCCCATAATGTATTGGTGCCCTTCATTAGATGCTGGACTGCTTGTGACTTACGGGCATCTATACTCAATTTACGGACTGCTGAGTGGATCGCTGTATTCTTGGTGACATCTTTTCCACTTCTTTACCAGTCTCCTTTACCCTGCCTTGCCAGCCACCAGCCACAAGCAGTGTCACATTTTTCAGTGTTCTGCTCTGACTGGAACGAACCTGCAGTATAAAGGACATAGTTTAGACTAAAGCCTTAGAGACGTAGGCATTTTTTTTCTTTTTTAAACTCAGGGCAGCAGATGTGGCTGGTTGCTGAAAAATAATTTTGCATTAAGGGAAATACATAGCACTACTAATCTGAGATTTCCTAGTAAATCACAGGTAATTGTTTTTTCAAGCAAAGTTGCCACACAGCTGCCATTTTTCTTTGGAGGGCTTCTAAAATACAACATTAGCACCTAGCACAAAGTGGCTGCTTCATCTGTCTTTTGGCAAAACAGTAGCTGTATCACCTTGCTTGAAGATTACTAAGCTGAATCCAGGGACCAGGCATGAGTAGTTACAGTCCAGATAATTAAACAGAGGGAAAAAATATATCTTGGTGGAAAATCTCAGGCAAGCGAGGAAGTCATCATGATTTCCTCCATGAAATACCTTAAGAAAGAAGAAAGGAAGAGACCTCACCTATCAGGGACTCCTTCTCCAGACTTAATGGAACAGGGCTTTGTGAAAGTGGAAGTTGACTTTCAGTCCTGCTGTGTACACTTGCCCTGAAGGTTTTTCCTGAAGGCTAAGGCTTGTATATAATATCCACTATTTTATACCTTCTGTGAGAACCCCTTATGATCCAGCCTGAGCAGAGGCTGCCCGCCCTCACTTCTAGAGGAAGTCCCGACAGGATGGATGATCTTCTTGACCTCAAGCATTCCCAATTAGAATGATCCTAGCTAGCAGATAACCCTGATTACAGCTTCCACTATTACTGGAAATCTGTATTCACATGCCAGTGGAGCAGAGCCTTCTTGGAGCACTCTTCTCCCTTGCAGACAGTTCAAGGTATTGGATTGTAGTGTAACACGTCCTTGTTTTACAGGTTATTCTGACTATGGAGATTACTGGAGAGCAAACTATGAAGCAGACAGTCCAGCTGAGTATAAATACAGCCGTGACCAGCTGATTGAAGATGTGGAGAAGACATTTAATCAGGTAGAGGCTCCTTGCAGGAGCTCTTACGTATGCCAGCAGACTGTATTTTCTGATGTCTGTAGAGATGGGCTCCATGTGTCAGTACTGTGAGGTAACGTGAGACCTGCTCAGAACTAGATAGTCTGTGCAGAGTTTACAGATGAAGTGGATGTTCGCAGTCCTCCAACAACACTTCTAGGATAACCCCCCGAAAAAGATACAAAAAGCACATGGACCTGCTTTCTTTGAGGAAATGTCCTTTTCCCTGAAATGCCCTAGATTTGTTGCAAAAATTATCTTTGTAGTCAGCCTTTGGCGGGCCAGGCATCCTTATCTGCAGTGCCCCAGCAGCAATCCTGTGGATGGACAGTGCAGCTTGGCCCTGCACGGGCTGTGCCGTGACAAAGCCAGAGAAGAGGGTGCTCTGCAGAGCCTTGTCTCTCCCATCCAGGTAGTGCTCAAGACGAGATGTTTTTCTTATAGGATAAATAGCATTTTTGATCCTCCAGGTCTAAAATAAGAAATACTCCCTCTCTTGTACTGCAGCAGCACTTCTGGGACTAGAGTTGGGGCTCAGAGCTTGAGCCTGTGGGAGAGGGACCAAAGCTCAGTTGCAGGTTTCGAGATGCAGCTGTTTGACAGGTGACTTCAGTCAGAGCCCCACCTTGGAGGCTCTGTGTTCTGCAGAGGGGAGTAGGATGGAAGAAAAACAAACCCTAATCTGTCTCCTTGTCACGCTCCCGCTGCAGATAAAACCATTGTACGAGCAGCTGCATGCCTACGTGAGGCACAGGCTGGAGCAGGTCTACGGCCCAGAGCTCATCAGCGCCACCGGATGCCTCCCCGCTCACCTGCTTGGTACGAGAACGCAGCCTTGTAATGCGAGCGTGACCTGCTACACGAGGCAGGCCCTTTACAGGCACCCTGGAACACAGCAATCTGCCTCTCTAATCGGTTATTAGCAAACGGGTTGCAGATAAGGAAAGCTGAGAGGGGAAACAGAGAAAGAAGGCACTTGGCCGTGATCACACAGGTGCCTTGCGGTGAAGGCAGGAGGAGAAGGCAGCCTTATAGACCCTATCTGGAGTCTGCAACACCCAGCACGAAACTGCAGTCCGTCAGCACTTAGACTGGGACGTGAACCTCCCTTCTGCACTGCTTTTATTGCCAGGAAGGGAGACTTTCAGGCAGGTTCTGTTTGTTTGTTTCTATATTCTGTTCTTAGCTCTGGTATTTCATGGCTGCTTTCCAAATATGCCGCGGCAAGCTGCCTTTACTGTAATATATATGAGCACACTAGCTCAATGGCACGGAGTAACGGTGTGGATGTCCAGTTTTGGACAGACTTTTAGAAAGCTAATTGGTCCTGAAACCGTGTTGTATGAGAATAGCTGAAGTTGAGGAATAAAATGATGTTTGGCCTTGCTCGGACCCATGAATAACTTCCCAGAGCTGCTCCCCTCCACTGCAAAGGCATTTGCCGTTTAGAAATACAGAAATCAGTGTTTGTGATATTACAGAACGTGCACAATTGTCTAAAAATTTTGAATAATATAGAGTCAATTATTTATATATAATGTTGCTCTTTTTTTCAAGGTGACATGTGGGGCAGATTCTGGACAAATCTGTATGCCTTGACTGTTCCCTATCCAGCCAAACCAAACATTGATGTAACTTCTGCAATGATTCAAAATGTAAGATGTGTGGTGAAATCATTAGCTATAAACGTTATGTAATACAGCACGTAAACCACTCTCTTTGGACAACTATATTTTTCTAAGCAGTGAAAAATTGATTTCTTTATCCATTTTTGTCCTTCTAAATAAATCTTCATTCATTTTCCACTGTACCTTTTCTCTTAGCTGTTCATTCTTTCTTCTCCACTCCCTTTGGTTAATCATCTCAGCTCCAAGTGTATTTTTCTCAGAAATATCTATCCATTAAGAGATATGTTATGGAGATATAAATATTTCAGGTTTTATGGGGTTGGCTGGAATCAAATATGACCTTTGTCAACCATTACCACAGTCAAATAGTTTGTGTATTGCAAGGATATTTTTTTGTCTGCCCTGTTTATTTAGATATATCTATGAAACTGCAAAGTTGCCTGTTATCTTTTGGTAACTGTATAGCACCATAAGGTCTGTGTTTGAGATCTGTACTGATAATAGTCATGACAGCATCTTTATCATACCTAGAATGTGGGCAGAGACAACCGTGTCTCCATTTGCCTAAACTTTATTCCTTTTACAAAGTAGAATATGATCAACATGGTTTCTAAAATGTGACAGAGTACTTAAAAGCTACCCACTTCTGATTTTTGAAAGAAACCTGGGGAAGGCTCCTTTCAAATGTTATAGTAGCAAGGGGAAGAATGGCTATGTTTGGCTCATTTTACACAAATCTCTATTCACTTAGCCCTTTTCTACAGTTTTGATGCCCTTATAATCTTCTATTTCTATATAGTGAAGCATGACAGTGAGGAAAGGCAGCATTCCTTGCAGTTTCAGGGCAGGCATCTGGATTCATCAGTGTTCATGGATGTGTTTAGGATTCTCATCCAGATTAGCTGGGTGGGCTTACTTTACTGTCAGCAGGTTCATGCCACCTAAATCTCTGCAAAAGCTCACTCAGGTGAATTCAGAACTCCTGCTACTTAGAATGGAAGAAAAAAATGCTGGATGACATTTGAAGGTGCTTTGAATACTTATGTGCAATTCCAATCTGATAAACAATTCTTGTAGGTACATTTACCAGTTTTTATTATTCCAACCCAAATCTCCTCTCACACATTTGCAAAGTAGTACATCTCTGCTCCCTCAAATATGCTGTCCTCAAGGGAACTGGTTGAAGAGAGAATGGCGTCCCAGATCTAGTGTCGTACTGACATAATTGTTATTTTGTTGTTGTTGTTGTTTTAACCATGTTATCTTTTATTTAGTGCTTTTGTATTCTGGGTCACATGCTATCTAATGACCGAGTGAAGAATTGTGGTCTGTTTGTGAGGAGAAACTTAATTCCAGGTCCCAGTAGTATTTTCAAAATTAACAGTGATAGATGTTTAGTTTCAGTAAGATGTTAAGTCTTTGAGAGTCTTTGAGAGACTTTGAGAGACAAATAAGAAACTGTACTGTTTTAAGCTGGTTGTGAGAAAAAAATTGATTTAAGGAACTGAGGGAACAGGTTCCCTACAGAAGAAATGACTAATGGTGGCTATGACTGTTTTAGAACTGGGATGCCATCAAAATATTTGAAACCGCTGAGGCCTTCTTCACCTCCGTTGGGCTATACAATATGACTGAAGGCTTCTGGAAAAACTCCATGCTCACAGAGCCGACTGATAACAGGAAGGTTGTTTGCCATCCTACAGCGTGGGACATGGGGAAAAAGGACTACAGGTACTGCAATTACAATGACCTTTTCTCATACCAGCTTCTAGAATATTTCTATTTTAGTAAAGGTGTACAGTGACAAATTGCTGTTTTCAGTTAAATTTCCTCCCCCCTCCTTTTTTACTACGTAATAAGAGAGGAATGGAAGACAAAACAATGGAAGACCTTGTGGGCTTGTAAATCCACACTACCATCTAGTTTCATAAGTGAAGATATAAGGACTACCCCTAAATTTCAGTAGAGAAATAACTGTCATTTATGTAAATAATGACTATATTGCAAGACTTCAAAATAAGCACAAATGCATGTGCTTGTTGACAGCAGAGAGATCTATGGACTCTTACACATTCTGCAACAGATCCCTAGACAGTAAGTGAAAGAAACCCTTTAAAGATAGCAAGAGGACACTTGCTATCTTTAGTAAATATATCAGAAGTAGCAGGCAGATTTCCAGAGATTTATGAAAAAAAAAAAAAAAAAAAAAAAAAAAAAAAAAAGAAAACAGTTGATATTTGGGACAAGAGAGGGACCACAGTCTCCCACATAATGAAACATCTTGGGACTAATTCTGTCCCTTCTTGAAAACCCTGCAGCTAATCAAGGGAGGAGGCTGATCCCTGGTAAGTCCTTGGCTGAGAGGTGGAAGTGGTCAGCCTTATCTGAGCAAACAGAGGAAGGTGAAACCTTATTTAGACACTTATTTAGACTCCTCAATTGGAGGAGCTCTAGATCATGGTAGGAGGTAGATGATTGGGTTTTCCTTTGAGCGTGGGGGATTAGCAAGGTCCCAGGTCAGTGACGGTGGTTTGGGTAGTGGCCTGGCGTTGCCAGCCCCTCTCCATCTGCAAATCCTTTGTCCTGGAGCACAGGATCAAGATGTGCACGAAGGTGACCATGGACGACTTCCTGACGGCGCATCACGAGATGGGCCACATCGAGTACGACATGGCATACGCGCATCTGCCTTACCTGCTGAGGAATGGGGCCAACGAAGGCTTCCACGAAGCTGTTGGAGAGATCATGTCGCTCTCTGCAGCTACGCCTCAGCATCTGAAATCTCTTGGCCTCCTAGAGCCGACTTTCCAGGAGGATACAGGTAAATAAACCCATAAATATTATATATTCAAAGACAAAAACTCACTGTATTTTTATGTCAGACTACAGCTGAGTAAGCAATCTGGAGGCTTTTGAAAGTTCTCTCTCAGTTCTCATTGTTATCAGAAATAATACTTTTTTCCCCAAATCACAAAGTAAGGAACATTATTAATTTTGCATGTAATATCACCATATGCCCAAACCAGCCCCCACTCTCACTTCATAATAAGTAAAAAAATTCTGGCTCTTCATAACCTTCAGTGTGGAATAATTCATTGCAAAATCTTCATAACTCACTTAGATGAGTGGCAAATCATCTTCATTTTTTGTTGCATAAAGCCCTATGTACCTCGCTCTACCAAGGAATATATTTAATGGCTCAAACAAGAGTGAGGCCTTAAGATTTTCATCTCTTATTTATATGGGTAACAAGTAGGCAACATTGGTGACACAAGCCCCCTTTATAATGCAATTTGTTCGGCTTCTCTTAAGTGTGTCCATCATTCTAATGTAATATACCAAAAATTGCACTACAAAATTTCCCAGACTCTGGACTGGAGGAAAATGACGCTTATCTGCCAAAGAGATTATTTAACAAGTGGAATTGGATGGAGAAAAAAAAGATAACAAAATTATATACAATATTTCTGTGATATTTTCTCTCTCTCTTCTTTTTTTCTCCCCATGAGTATTCTTCTATTTCTTTCCTTAGTGAAAAGCCATGGTTTCAGCTGAATGTAAGCAGTAACTGTAAAAAGAAGCTGCTTTAGCTGTCTAATCATATACTAATTGCTACCATAACCATTACCTTAACTGCTTCTGTCTTCAGAAACCGAAATCAACTTCCTGCTCAAGCAAGCCCTAACGATTGTTGGAACTATGCCTTTTACCTACATGCTGGAGAAATGGAGGTGGATGGTGTTTAATGGCAATATTACGAAGCAGGAATGGACCAAGCGGTGGTGGGAGATGAAGTAAGTCTGAGAAACAAGGGCAAGTGTACAAGGGCAAGTGTAGGGTCCTGCACCTGGGCAGGAATAACCCCAGACATGCCTACAGGCTGGGGACCGACCTCCTGGAGAGCAGCCCCGCAGAGAGGGACCTGGGCGTCATGGTGGACGACAAGTTGACCATGAGGCAGCAGTGTGCCCTCGTGGCCAAGAAGGCCAATGGGATCCTGGGGTGCATTAAGCAGAGCGTCTCCAGCAGGTCGAGGGAGGTGATTCTGCCCCTCTACTCAGCCCTGGTGAGGCCGCAGCTCGAGTACTGTGTGCAGTTCTGGGCTCCCCAGTGCAGGAGGGACGTGGAGCTGCTAGAGAGTGTCCAGCGCAGGGCCACGAAGATGATTAGGGGTCTGGAACATCTGCCCTATGAGGAAAGGCTGAGAGAGCTGGGCCTCTTCAGCCTGGAGAAGAGAAGGCTGAGAGGGGACCTGATCAGTGTATATAAGTACCTCAAGGGAGGGAGTGAGGAGGATGGGGCTGGCCTCCTCTCAGTGGTGGCCAGTGATAGAACTAGAGGAAACGGCCAAAAATTGAAGCACCAAAAGTTCCACAGGAACTTGAGAAAGAATTTCTTAACAGTGAGGGTGACAGAGCCCTGGAACAGGCTGCCCAGAGAGGTGGTGGAGTCTCCTTCTCTGGAGATCTTCCAAACCCGCCTGGACATCACCCTGTGCCCCGTGCTCTAGGGGACCCTGCGTGTGCAGGGGGGTTGGACTAGATGACCTCTACAGGTCACTTCCAACCCTAGCCATTCTATGATTCTATGATTCTATGAAATGAGGAGCGTCTTTGCAGATGCTGCTGCAAAGCCTTCCTTGGCTCGTGGGGTGCCCCCGGTGCAGGGTCTGGTCACAGGGTGTCTCTACAAAGCACCATATAGTTCCCGTGAGTGGCAGGCAAGGTCTCAGAGACAGTTTTCACATTCAGTTTATCTCACGAGTATCTTTGAATGTAAATGTCTGAAAGAATCCAGGCTGCTTCTTTCTTCCCTTTTGCACTGATATTCCTACAGGCCAGACTTTTTTGCTGCTTCTGCTCTTTCTTAGCTACCACCTTTCTCATTCAAGAAAATACAGTTCACTTGGCAAGTAATACCCAGAGATCCTTTTTGCAGATGATTCCCACCAGTTAACCTATTTTCAGCTCCTTGGACTTCAGAGTTAAAAATCAGTTTGCTTTGGATGAGAGTGTCATTCCCTGGTGGCTTAACATGGAAGCAAAAAAATAGAAAGAAACCAAACAAAAGCAACATTGAAAATGGAGTCTCCATCAAAAACTCAATCTATAAAAAAACCTGATATAAACAAGTGTCATGAACTACTGTAAAAATCAGTCAAAAAATCATTTTTGAAAAGTAGCAGAGATGTCAGAAATCGAGAAGGATAAGGTTTTCAGAGTAGCTTACCACATCTGATACGTTAGCACTGCAAATCACCCTCAGTTCTTGTACTTAGATGTTGTGTAGGTTTATGGATAAAACTTTTTCATGTAAGCTTATAACCACTCTCAGAAACAAGGACATGTGTTTGTTTCCGTAAACAAGCTCCTGGAGAGGAGAAATAAATGAAACCTCATCCCCAGGTCAATGCCATGGCAGACCACGCACCTTCCGGTTCACCTAATCCCCACCTGCAGTCACCTGGTGCACAAACTAATGTTATTTTCTGACCCCATGTTGGCCCAAGGCATGTGTGTGGTGTCTTATAGGATATTGCACACCAATTTCTTCCTGCACATCTTGCTGTAATACAAATCCTGTCTTTGTGCTATCTGTTTCAGCACAGTTTCTTTGTTGTCATCCTCAGATCCCTAGCTGGGGATCAGTATTCCTTTTTTTTTTTCTTTTTTCATTTGTTTGTTTTGTTGTTGGTCAGAGTTGGTTGATCAGGGGAGGTCAAGGGAGGTGATCCATCTCCTCTACTTGGCTCTGGTGAGACCACTTCTGGAGTATTGGGTGCAGTTCTGGGATCTCTAGTGTAAGAGGGATGTGGAACTTCTAGAGAGGGTCCAGAGTAGAGTGTCAAAGACGATTAAGGGCCTGAAACACCTGTCTTATGAGGAAAGACTAAGTGAGCTGGGCCAATTTAGCCTGGAGAATAGAAGACTGAGAGGAGATCTGATCAATGTGTATAAGTATCTGAGAGGAGAATGTAGAGAGGAGGGGGCAAACTCTTCTCGATGGTGGCCAGTTACAGGACAAGGGGTAATGGGTACAAGTTTAAACACAGGCAGTTCCATCTCCACGTGAGGAAGAACTTCTTTCCCGTGAGGGTGACAGAGCCCTGGCACAGGCTGCCCAGAGAGGTTGTGGAGTCTCCGTCTCTGGAGATCTTCCAAACCCGCCTGGATGCCACCCTGTGCCCCGTGCTCTAGGGGTCTCTGCTGGAGCAGGGGGATTGGACTAGATGATCTCTAAAGGTCCCTTCCAACCTCAACCATTCTGTGATTCATTCTCTATGATTCTGTTTGCTTTTTCAGTTGGAAGTGAAAGAGATCCCCATACGTATCAGTAGAGTCAGGTGATTTCTCATTAATTAGCAGTGAAAATCCTGTTTTTTCCCTTTCTCCATCACCAGAAGAGAAATAGTTGGTGTGGTCGAACCAGTCCTTCATGATGAAACCTACTGTGACCCTGCAGCACTGTTTCATGTGGCCAATGATTACTCCTTCATAAGGTAACATCATCCTTGCTCAATGTTTAATGATATCTTACACTTTTAGGTACAGAAGAAACACTGACTACCTTAAGCAACTACTGGAGAGTCTTAGGATGTAATCTTATTTTGTTTAAAATCTTGATTGAAGGACACAAATTTCAGTGGAAGTTTTCCTACAGACATCAGGGGCTCCTCTATAGCAATCCCTGGGCAGCTGGCAGGCTACTAAGCTTTGTTGAGCAATGAAATTTTCTACCATCATCAAACTGGTGGCAACACATCTCTCACCTTCATGAGCTTCATACCTTGAAGGGAGATGACATGCACCAAACATACCACTGTCATATGGGTCATGCACGTGCAGCCCTTAAACAACTGACTCTGGAGGTGCCTTTGCATCCCAGCCACTTTGTCCAGCAGCCTCCACTGGTGTGGAGAGCTGGCCAGCAGCAATCTTATTCACTCCTGATTTATGTGGCAGCGAACAGATTTTTGGCTTTTACACTGCATTTGATCTTGGCATTTTGTTAAATTTAAGTTAGTGCAGCCTGTAAATAGCAGCTGTACAGTTTTCCAAGGAGGAATGGGAACTCACACAGCAAAGCATTCCAAAGGCCAAGGGCTTGGAGGTTTCTCTGCCAGACAAGTAGCAAATTGTGAAATTTTGTTCTCATTGCCTCCCCTTTAGGTATTACACCCGGACCATTTATCAGTTCCAGTTTCAGGAAGCTCTGTGCAAGGCAGCCAAACATACTGGCCCTCTCCATACATGTGATATTACAAATTCTACAGCAGCTGGTCAGAATTTGAGGTAATGAAGTAGATTCCTTGTGCAGAATAAATCATGGTACAACAAATGGTAGTTGTTCTTGCAAGCTACTGCAGTCAGTGAGGTTACACAAAAAAGGAACTTGTACCGAAATTGTACATTTTGACCTGAATGCATGTTTTGTCTCAATTTTTTTTTTTGGCAGGAGGGGGGCAAGATGACTAAATCTATATTGTCTGAGGGTCTAATCACCAAGGATTTAATCTCCTGTTAATGAGAAAATATATATATATTTTTTTTTAATAAGAATGATAAGAATTAAGGAAGGAATTCAGGAACAAAAACATAAAAAAATCCTCTTTTGATACTGATTACAGATTATTTTGCTATTGTCTAGACAGAACATGACAATTTTAAAAAAAATTCTCTCCTTCCTACACAGACAGATGCTTGAATTAGGCAGATCCAAGGCCTGGACTGAAGCACTAGAAAGCATAACAGGAGAGAAATATATGAACGCAACGCCCTTGCTCAACTACTTCGAGCCTTTATTTACCTGGCTGCAAAGAAACAATTCTGGCAGATCTGTTGGTTGGAATACGGACTGGACTCCATGTATGTACTGTCTGTGGGTGAATTAAAAACGCACGCTAGTCCTCACAGTTCTCAACTAGCAAAGCCCCTTTCTCTGGCAGCTGTTAAGGGCTCTTCTCTGTAGGAAAACAGGGCTTAGGGAAATGTGTCTTCAGCAGTCAGCTGTGCTCCTGGGAAGGTAAGCTGGTTTCCTTGTGGCCACAGCTGGAGTTGTCAGAACATGTGGGATTTCTCACAGCTTGACCCAACTTTCAGAAATTAAGTTTCCTTTTTTTATAGTGATAGCACTAAAAATGTGGCACAGATATGCAAGAAGAAAGACTGGACATCTGCACTTGTAAGGCACTGATCACTTCAGCTATGTCAGCATGAGACAGGAGTGCCTGTTCTGGAGACCCCAGCCTCATGTAGGTGCCACACGGGCTGCGAGGCAGAGGAATTGCCAGAAAGGGAGGGAGCAGGAGAAAATCAGTACCAAAATTAGCAATATTTTGTTTGATTTCATTTGCTGTTCAAAGAAGGGAGGAAAAGGAGATGGCAGTGGAAAAAAAATACATTTTTGAGCCTATTATGATAACAAAGACTGTTGAACCACACAAATTATAAACCCATAGTCACTGTCAGTACTGGAATGAGCTGTAAACCTTATGTTGCTGTGTCTGAATTTAGTGGAGATTCAGTCCACCTGACTGGACACAAACATCTACATCTGAGGAGCTGCTCCTTCTCCACGAAGAGGCATTTCCTTTAGGAGGTGTGATCTAGATGTACCCTTTCCTTCCTTGCTTCTCTTTGAATCAGATGCTGACAACGCCGTCAAAGTGCGCATCAGCCTGAAAGCGGCGCTGGGGAGCCAGGCGGTAAGTACGTGTGCGCGGCGGCACGCCCCCGACTGCCCAGGCCATAGGCACGTTGCATTAATGGCCCCTGAGAAGAAAGGTGAGGTGTAGCTGAGTTCGGGGTGTGGGGGCTGGCATCAGCTAAGATGAAGCAGTATCGCCTAAAAGTTGTCTCGATTAAGTTCACAGTCGGGATTCTCTCTGCAATTAGTTGGCAGACCTCTTGGGACTGATCTGATCCATTTTAAGCAAGGCAAATAGATGAGCTGAGTTATTCTGTAGAGAATTTCCGTTTCTCATCAGTTACTGGACAAGCCTAAAGGTCTGACTCAGGGGAACCTGTGTACCCAAAAAGTACTAGACTCATAGATCTTTAAAAAAAAAAGAGGAGGATAAAACCTCTCCCCACACATTTTTTTCTTTCCTAATTTCCATCACTGTGGCTGTGGTGGCTGCCTTCAGAAATCATTAATGAGTAGATGCTTCACAGACGGGTTGAATCACATGCTGTATTCTCAAATGTTCTTGGTTTCACATTGAAACCCTCTGTCTGCATTCCTCTGTGGGTATTTGTTTGCTTGTTTGCCATAATCTTTCCCTGCCCTGATAAATTCTGCTCTCTCTCTCGGCAATCCAAGCCTTGCACAGAGGTATTTTTATTGTTCAGATTGTGGGGGGCAGTGCAGTAAATGCTGTGCTGCTTCAACTGCAGATGAGAAGATGGGTTTTCATTCCCAAGAGCTCGTGTGCTTCCCTCAGTTATGCCAGCTGGCCCTATAAAATATATTACAGCTACTCACAAAACTAATCAAGGCAAAAGATGGCTTTTAAGGGTTTAAACAGAGCATTGGCCTAGCATGCCTGTTTAACCCATCCGGACAGACTTAGTTAAAAATTTGCCTCTTATTCTAGCTGTGTCTCCTTATGCTAATCTCACAGAGGCAGCAGAGAAGGTTTAAGAGCAGACACTTTGTTCCTGTTAATAGTTGTTTTCACCTTGCAGAACATCAGTAATTTTCCAAGAACGAGTATGTCATCAGGCAGGTCATTTAGATATGAGTGTAGAAGCCTATTGGACTAGCAAGGACAAATACCCTGAGCTTATTTTTCATATGAATTGATGCTCTCAGTTCTGTCACTCCCTCCCATGAAAGCCCCAGTGGCATTTTATTGCTTCCTAGACCGCTGAGTCGAGTTAGATACAATTCAAAACTGATACCAACAGCAGGGAAAGGTTCCATATTACAACACATTTATTAGTCATTACAGTTAATGTTTAGCTTAATACCATTTTTCTGCCTGCCTTTTACCATCACAGTTTTTTTGTTGTGCAATTGAGCAGCTGTAAAACAATCTCATACAGATTACTTAATTTGAATTATTATATGGGCAATAGGTTCCTAAACTCTGAAAAGGAAGCCATGCATTTTCCTCTCAAAACGAGCGCACTTCTGCAAACTGCAAGAAACCCGTTCTGCTCTGCGTCCCTCTCCCTGGCCATGGGTTTCCCTGAAGCTGAGCTCCCAGGGACGTGGTTCGAGTGGCTGCTATGCTGGCAGCACGCAGTGGTATGTGCATGAATTGGCACAGAGAAAAGGCAGGGAAAACCTCAGACAGGGCTGTCAGCCTGGGAACACAGAGCAAAATGTTTTGGCCTCTTTATCTGCTGTGAATCCAGTGTGCCTGTTTGGGTAAGATACATTCAGAGCTGCTTTGCATGATTAGAACAGCAGAAAGCGTACTGAGTACGCCAGCAAATCTTTTCTTTCTATCCCCTCTTCAGCACTGCTTAGAGCAATGTCACGGAACGAGTGGTGGGGGGTTAAGTGACACAATGCACTTCACTTGTGTGAAAGAAACAGCAATAAGTTTTATTGAAGTGGGCAATGGTTTCCTGAGAGACCAAGGCAAGGTCACTTATTATTTATTGCAAGGAGGTTCCAGGTGATACACGGAATTATCAAGGACACCCTCCCGTTGAGTCACGAGGTTCAGATTGGACCCCCTTGCTTTCCAAACTCCTTCTGAGAGGAGTCTGGGCGCGGCTGGGTCCAATCCTAGTCCCAGACCTGCTCAACAGTTTATTACTGAGGAATTTTGTGCACAGGTACAAAATGAACATAACAAGTTCAGAAAGAGAGCGTACTATAGCCACTTATCATGAGTCCGTTGCGGCCAGGATCTCTCAGCCCCGAGGAGCCTCCTTGAGAGGCCTCCCTGCTCAAGGGGAGGTCCTGGCCTTCAGCCTGCTGCCATGCAAGGAGAGCTCAATAGGCTCTCGGGCTGTCCCCGTATTTATGGGAGGAGATGATTGACTTTCAGTTCAGAAATGACTGTTGGCTGGTGTACGCACAGTTAGCCTTATCTCCCCATCAGGATGCAGCCATCAGGACTAATAATTAATATCTGAGTGGAGGAAGAAATCAGGGAGGCAGCGACCAGGATCGCTGGTGGTTAACGCCTGAACAGGGCGACGCGTGAGAGGCCAGGCTGAGCGGGGGAAGCAGCGCTCCCGTCACAAGCGCTCCCCCTCGTACCGAGAGGGAGCTCGGTGTGCGGGGCCGGGCAGGCTGCGGCGCGCTCAGCAGCACTCCTCGGGTACCAGCAGCAGCGTAGCAGCAATGGCACAACGTTCTGCCAAGTGAAGGGCCAGGACTCACGGCCGGGCTGGCACCAGCTGTGCTGCACTTACCCTGCTAGTCCTTCTCAGGCTGCCGAGGTTCAAGCTGCAGCCTTGTTGTTGGCTGCTGCCCGGGCAAATGAGGCTGAAACAGCTGCTGCTTCGCTCCATGTGGGTCTCGGTGACAGTGCCCTCCTGAGGGGAGCTCCTGAAAGACCCTCACCATCCATCTTGTTTAAAATAAAGGGATGCAGGGGAGGAAATCCCTTCAGCACCGTTTGGAAACAGGAGCCCTTTGCAAACATTAACTCACCAAATCCCCGCTGGGTCGGTGTGTGAGGACAGCGTAACAGGCTGGTGGCGTTTGGCAAAGGAGAGCAGCCGCACCTGGGGCATTGGCGTGTGCTTTAAAATGGAAAATCTTTTCATAGTCAGAGGCCAAACCCGCGCTGCCTTTCAAGCTACACGCGGGAGCTTGGAGGGAACGCGCTGTAGCGGAGCAGAGCACGGCTGCTCGGCGGCGTTCGATTCGCCCGGAAAGCAAAGCCGCTCCTGCGACAGCTACCACCGAGGCAGGACTTGGAGACGCCCAGGGAAATTGCTGACATACAGATCGGAAGCCAGCCGGGTACTTCCCATCCACGCTTCTATTACACCCAGTAATGTTATTTATAAAGGCACTTGAGAGGCACACTGGCAATTAAAATGCGTCATACTTACAACACAATATATATGCCATGCAAACAAATAAATGATTAAAAAGCCAATGGAGCTGCTAAGTACCGAGAGCAGCATTTGAAGAATCAGACTCAATTAGCTACTTTTTCTTTTTTTTTTTTTTAATAAAAAAGCCCTCCAGATCCATTTGGGATAAATGAAAAATTGGAAATAGCAGGCGAGGATGGTGAGCACTGCCAGCTGCCGGAGAAGACAGGGCTAACGTTCAGAACAGCTTCAGCACAGGGCTTTGCCTGGCATCTGTTAAGCAAAAGGAAGCACTTGTCAGGGCAGAGCAGGCTTGGAATTTTAACCTTTGCTGATGGGAAGAGCCAGCCCAGGCACAGCCCCTGGGCCCTGGGCCCAGGGAGAGGGGCTGGGAGAGGCTCTGGGTCACTGCTTGTTCTCCTGGGACCCGACCCAACTCAGACTGGCCAAAGTAGCTTATTCTCTTCTGTGTACTTCTATACCTTCATTTTACGCCAGTGTCACTAAGTGAGAAGAGTTGAAAAAATGTACCTGGATTTTACAGCAGAGTTGTCTTTTGAATAGTACCTGAGAAAGCCAGGAACTGTGTAAAATTGTTGCCAGCACTAGCATTTACAAGCATTCCTGCTAAAGAGCTATAAATGCAATCAAATCTAGGCCCTTGGGGGAATAAAGAACCTACTATGGAATTCAGAAAGGCGTTTTGCCTTTGTGAACACAGGATGTTACAATGGACGTGGGTGCATTGTCAGCTCCTGCAGTATTTTTTACTCCCTATCCAGCTTTCCATACCAGTCCCAGGGCACTTTGGTTTTGATTTCTGTGTTCTGTTGTTGATAGCTGTGGACTCATAGGGCAGACTACTATGATTCTACAGACACTATTTTTATATATTGCATATCCAAGGAGAAACAACAAATAAATGCCTTCAGCAGAAATACTCATACAAGGAGCTCTAATCCCCAAACAAAACAAAACAAAAAACAAACAAAATCCCAACTCCCCAAGCAAATGAATGAGCCATCTTTTTTCACAAATACAATCTCCCCTAAGAAGTTTCTCCTCCCATAGAGGACAGAGCTGTAAATAAAATCATGTAATTTCAAACAACATATAAATTACAAAATCTTTATATTTCAAAAACAAAGGTACAATAATTAGTAGGAAAAATGCCCGAGTAGGAATGCCCTGAGAATGATGATTTGACCTCAGCATCAGCTGTCCATTTTTTGAGCAAAGCAGACATTTCAAAGTATATAAGCTTTTATTCTGGAGCGGGATAACGACTCCCGGTGCTGTTTATGTGGTTCTCTGCAGCTGCCAGCCAAGCTGGCAAGTGAGTGAAAACCCTCTGGTGAAAGCCCCAGACGTGAGAGCGTGTCCTGGCTGACGGCCTGAGCTGTCAGCTCATGCTCATGCTCGTGATGCTCACGCTCATGCTCAGCTCATGCTGCCAAATTTCAAAGCATGGGCAGTGTCATTGTGGCGACCACTTTATTATCCTCTCTTTAAAGTTCAGACCAGGGGTTGCAGCAAGGGCAACAGACAAGTGTTGCCTGTTACCTGGCATGCAAGCTCCTGCTGCATGCCAGGCAGGGAGATGGGCTGGGACTGAGCATCTTCCTCAACGCCAGCCCAAGGCACCGGAGAGCGTGCAGGGATGCAGGATGCCCTGCCTGGCTCTGGGAGCAGCTGCTTGGTTTTCTCCTTGCAGAAGCTCCCAGCTTAATGAACCTGAAAGCCTTGAAGATGTTCCTGAAGCACTACGAGAGCACAAATAAATAATGCGGAGGGATATGCAAAGCATTGGAATTGCTATTTCTCTTAAGAATGACTTCTTAGTGTCAACTAATTTTCACTGTAATTATTATCTGTGATGGAAATCTCTTGTGCTGTTTTTGCAGTATGACTGGAATTCAAATGAACTCTTCTTGTTCAAGTCATCCATAGCCTATGCCATGAGAAAATATTTCTCAAAGGAGAAGCATCAAGAACTTAACTTCCAGTGAGTTGCTTGCTTAACTGTTGTTTCTGGTGTGAGCTGATTTAAGTGCACCTTCAGTTAGATGTAGCAGGGAAGGTGATAGTAAACCGTGTTAAACATTGGCTGGTTGCAAAAGGTAAGATACCAGCTTCGTTACATGTTGTCTTTTCTCTTTGTCAACAAGTCTGAACTTTAGGAATAGCTGTGGAAAAGTTAGGAAACTCCAGCAGACCCATAAGGCTTTCTCTCCTTCTACTTAGCAGTGGTGAAATCAAGCCTTGAAAATTGCTACCTGATATCTACATGGTGATAACAGGGAAGATGCAGTACCTAGAAATAAAAAAATCTAACAACAACATGCGTGTATGATCCTGAATATCTAAGGGGCTTTAGACCCAGGAAAGATGAAGTCATTGATCATCACTAAAATTCCATGCAGGCAAACTAATCTTATCTAAGTTTATCTTCAAGCATTATATATATATATATATATAAAAAAATTTATATAAATATAAATATATATATATAAAAGAGATTTTGGTAGGAAAAATACCATTTTTGTTATGTCTCTCTGATAATTTTCAGAAGCTACCTTCTTAAACTTTGTGGTACTTCCTTATAGAAGATCATTAATGTAATGTTTAGGATCTGTTCCCAAAAGAGTTTAAGGAAGGAGGATTTTTTTCATTAGGTATTTCATACATTATCCCTTACCTGAACCCTGCTCTAAATACTCAAAAGGCAATTCCTCTGCCCTATAGCACAACATATGTTTTGGAAAATTTTGCCACAGATTGTCATACGTATGAGGTAGATGCTCTCTATTTAAAATCAGCACATACAGGAAAAAAGAATTACGACAGGAAAACTGATCTTATTTCCGAACTCAGTTCACAAAAAACATCTCTCCTGTACAAAGTATCCCTCCAAACCACTCACAAACACAACTATTCACTTCCCTGATTTAGAGCAACCAGCACTTTGACAATCAAAAAACTTTTCTGTTTTTCCCTCAGGGTTGAAGACATCCATGTAGGGCGGGAGACACCAAGGATCTCCTTCTACTTTACGGTCAGCATGCCTGGTAATGTCAGTAATGTCATTCCCAGAGCTGATGTGGAGAGTGCCATCAGGTGAGATTTTGCTTTCTGGGAGAAAGGGAAAAGGAAAGGAAAGTCTGTGCTCAACTTCAAGTGGAGCAGAAGAGCTGATGAGAAAGTGAGCTCTGCAGCTAACCTGGAAATGTGTTACGGTGTTATGACAGAAAGAACACAGTCCATCTATCTGATGATATCTTGGATAGCAGCCAATGTAAAATGCTTCAGGGGGCTTGTAAAAGTGTCGTAACACACCAATTGCTTCATGCTTTGCCAGGAGATAGTATTGATCAAACTTAAACAGGAACTGTCTTATAGTCAGAAATAGAGGGTGCAGTAATTGTGTGCGCATGTCCATGCATGTGTCATGTATGTGGGAGCTTTTGTACATCTCACTAGTGCAAATTCAAAGCAAGAAATATGACTAGCAAGGACTCCTGAATGCTGTATTAGAAAGAAAGCCAGACATGTTTGATTATACAGAAAAGTCAGAGAATAAAGAGGTTCCCAGTTATGGGTCAATGAAGAGCTGTTTCATAGCACAGTATAACATCACTGTAATTTATTACTGTGGAAATAATCACCAAAGCTATACATCTTCACATGGTCATGGATAACGTAGACAGGACATGCATCTGAAAGTAGCAGCAACGTGAGATGAGGTTGAAAAAACTTCGGGGGAAATGGGAAAAACAAGACACAGAAAAGACTCCAGAGAAAGGGTGAAGTGACAGAGACAGGCATGAAGACTGTGGGAGACGGTAGGAGGGAAATAGGTAAGAGGAAGACAAGATGTGTTTTTCCATCATACAGCCAAGAAACTTATGTGTAAAGAGAATAAGGAACAAGATGCAGACAGTGAGATCAGAAGGCTGTTTGCCTCATTTAGAGTAGAGGTAGTTTGGCATAATGTATAGTTAAAAAACATGTGAAAACATTGTATTTCCTTCCAGTAAACATAAATAATGCTTTGAATTTGCTCTCCATGGCAGGATGTCTCGGGAACGGATCAATGAGGCTTTCAAACTGGACGATAACACACTGGAGTTTGAGGGCATACTTCCAACCCTGGCCACACCTTATGAACCACCAGTCACTATCTGGTTAATTTTATTTGGGGTGGTCATTAGCCTGGTTGTCATTGGTTTAGTTGTCTTGATCATCACTGGACAGCGAAATCGAAGAAAGTGAGTAGTATTTTTGATACTGTAATAGGATTGTGGAAGAAGTTTGGATGATCAAATCATCAGGGAGCTTACAGATAGGCTGCCAGACCTCACTGAAGGAAGTCAAGGAATTACTGCTTATTATTTCCTGCCCCTCCCTCCACCCCCATCCCCAGTAATGGCCAAGGGTAGAGCTCCCTGCCCTCCAGGTGCTCCAGTGCAACGCACTGCGCCAGTGTCCCAGTGCAATCCCCTTTCATCAGTGCTGTACGTGAGGCAGAGCACTGCAGCGTGGGCAGGCTTCTGCCAGCACTGCAGCAAGGCGGACGAGCAGTGCTGGGAGCACAGGCCCCTCTCCCATAGCAGAATTGCCCACATGCATCAGCACCTGCAGTCTTCAATTGCCTTGGTAGAGGTTGTCCAGGAATGTCGTTTTCCTTAAATATTGTTGCACCAGCACCAATATAGTTGGTCTGGTTTTCTACGACTTGCAGTTAATGAAGTTTCTAAAGAGTAGTGGGTTTGCTGAAGTTTCCATTAAAGCCAACACAATTTATTTTGGTATAACTACGCTTAGTTAAGAACAATATTATTTGCAATAACTTCATTTTGGGCTGCAGAGGGACTTGAACAGAACAGGATCTTTTACAATAAAAAGAATTTTCATTACAGGATGAAGAGAGAAAAAGCAAACGGAACAGGATCCAACTCAGTGAACCCCTACCGTGAAGAGGGCGAAAGCAACTTGGGTTTTGAACCGTCGGAGCAGACTCAGACGGCCTTTTAGAAGACATGTGCATGGACTAAGGATTTCTCATTTTTAAAAATTCATTTTTAATAAATAGTTCCCAGCAAGGACCAAAGCAGTAATAGATGTCATCAAACACGACAGGTTCTGGTATGCTATGAATCTACTTATTCACAGGCAACAGTAACTCAGTGTCATTTGCTGTTTGTGTGTTAACTAGACAATGTACAAAAATGAAAGACATATATGCCCTGTGGCTTTTCTATGAATTATGCATATCATAACACATACTGCTTATGCTGCTCTTTATAAACCTGCTATATCCAACTTCTGGGGTTTTTTTTTTTCCCTCTGTAATGAGGAACAAAATCTTGGAAGCATAAAGCTGTGTTTAGATCAAGGCAGGTGTAAGAATAACTTGCATACTTCTGATGCTCATGAGAAACATCTTGATCTTTTTGGATGGAGAGCTTAAAACTCTGATAGAAGAAAAACAACTGACCTTTGTGATGAAGAACTCAAGTTGATATGAAGGAACTGCATTTTTTGCACTTTTGGGAAATCTGAATCAATCCATTTAAGGAAGACAAACATGTACTGGAATTTTGTGAGAAATTTGTAATATAACTTATTTTTTCAGCTGGTTACTTGGCAAGTTTTGTAGCGACCAAATAGCACAGTCCCCTCACCAAAACCAATCAATCAACCCATCAACCAAAAAAACCCACCACCACCACCACCAAAGAAAAGGCCCCAACAAGCGCTCTCCCCTCAAAAGCCCTGTGTTACATTGTCATTTAAGATGGAATAAACTTCCCTGATAATAAATAATCAATATTGTTTCACTTTCCATATCTTGACTATTGCCCTCACTAATGGTCATCCTACAAATTCGTCCCAAACTTATGAGAAGAATTTATGTAGTGTTATGTGTGATTCTACAACCTGCTGTCCACCAGTTATTTTTCAACATTATTTTATTGAACAGTATCGAGGAGTTTTTTTTTATATATGTGTGCATGCCTGTGTGTTTGCACATGTGTATATACCGATACATAGAAAGAAAGAAAACACACCAAGAGCTGATTAGAAAACAAGAGTTCTGTTTCACAGAAAAAAATAAAAACTTTTAGGATTTGGCACTATAAAGATCAGAGATCTCAAAAATTCAGAAAAAAAAAGCAACATAAGGAAAACACTCTTTTCTCTTTTTTCTCTCTCTTTTTTTTTGGTGTGTGCATGTGTTTGTTTATTTGTATGTTGCTTTTTCCTTTTTCTCTTTTCACACTTTGTCTGCTACATTGAGCATCTAATCTGTATGCTTCTACTTAGGTATGATGTATTCCCCACAGTATTTTACTAAGTAGGGTGCCATGTCATGATCATTTGTCCTGGAGCCTCTTTTTGATATCTTTTGCACCCAATACCATTTTCCTGCATCTATCTCTAGTTTTTCGTTCCATCAGGCAATACATTTTATGCAAACTCTCAGAAGTGCAGAGTGTACTTCAGGCTGAAAATTCACAAAACAGTGTGGCAATTTACAAGAAAAGCCAGCTGAAAATCAGCAGTCTCAGCCCCTCTCTGTAATCAGCCATAAAAGGCTCTTGGTGTCAAACTGTAAAACAGTGTAAAAGCTCCACACTGTGGAAAAGCTAAGAATTTAATGTCACTAAATTCTGAGAACCTGAATGTGAACTCTTTATGCCAGGCAGCGAGACTCCAAACAAAGGTCTAGCCCTCCCTCTGCTACGTGTTTTTAGTGCAGAAGACATAAAGATATAAGAGACGTCCTTTAACACAACATAAAAGGAGGTTACCACAATATAGTGAAACCAATGATTAATGTGCAGGTAAAATCCTACCCATCAGGAATAACACCCTATACCAAAAAAAAAAAAAAAAAAAGAAAAAAAATGCAGAGCATCTTTAAAAACAAAGGTAAGTGGAAAAGATGCACAGCCTGATGTTTGTCAGTGTCTGCACTTAAAAATTCTTTTATAAGCATTAGCCAAATGAGTTTTGCTGTGCTTCTCTCTACTTCATTCTGCCAGATGGCGTATGCTTGGCATGCTCTGGATTTTCATTCAAAGTGTGTAATTAAGGCATAAGACTTTGTAATGTGGAGAATTGACTGTCACAGCTGCTATCAGATATCTAGTGCCACTAGATGCCGTGTTGTGTCTTGCCCAGTCTCCCTCTGCTCTTGGAATGGTGGCAGGGGAAGGTGCAGATGTGCTGGTGTGGCAAACAGCAGAGCTGCAGTCCAGAGGGATGTGCATAAACCATTGACTGACAGGAAAACCTTGTGAAACTCAACAAGGAGAAGCACAAACTTCTGCTCCTGCAATGGAATAACCACTTGCACTGGTCAAGGCTGGGAACAGAGTGGCCGAGCGAGAGCCTTGCTGGAAAGGCCATGGGAGTTATGAAGGACACTAGGCTGAGTATGAGCCAACCACACACCCTTACTATGAGTGAAGGAAATTGCAGGCTGGATTGATTAGGAAGAGTGCCGCCAGTTGATCAAGGGAAGTCTTCCTCTGCTTGGCATTGGTGAGGACAAACCTGGATTAATATTTTGGGATTCCAGATATGGAGAAAGTGGGGAGTTTGCATAGAAGGCTCCCAAAGAGGGTTATAGGCACATGATCGATGAAGAGATGCAGAGGAAGCAGGCCTGCCTGAGTAAATGCAGAGGAGGCTAGAGAAGAATCTAGCAGCTGCCTGCAATACTCAAATTTGTCTCAGTCGTCTTGGGTGTTGCCCTTCTCCGTAGTACCAGTCTATACAGCAAGGGGCAGTGGATTGCAGCTTGAGTGTTCAGGTTGGGCATTAAAAGGTCTAAGTAGTTTCCTCAGGTAGTGTTCCCTAGGAGCAGGTTGCCTGTTACAGGCTGTGAGAGTGGCTGTAAGATTTGCACCCTTGAAGATTTCAGGGCTCAGCCAGACACGGGCATGTCTGATTGACTGTGGACATAGTCCCACTCTGAGCAGGAGGTTAGGCTAGATAATCTCCAGAGGTCCCTTGCGACCATGCCAGTGCAGAGTTCTGTACATGTCAGGGTCACCGAAAACCACGAGGTGTCTGCTCAATCTTGGTCCTCTTGACCAAGAACCAGTAGCAAAGGGGTAAGGTTCAGGTGAAGGAAGCTCACCAAAGGCATGATGCATTCTTAAACTTACAGGCCTTCAAAACTGTGGCAGAAATTGTATAAAACAGTCCAATCTGTAGCCAAAAACATATAACTAGACTCAAGATTCATGAAGCACTTCCCTAATGCTCCAGTGCTCACTTTCAATTTAAGAGAGAAGAATCCTAAATGAAACATTCCAGAATGGTAGGCAGATGGTACTAGCTGGTTCGTTGTCCCTTAGACAAGAATCTGATGAAATATTTTTTTTTCTTTTAAGATCAGTTCTGCACTACATATCTTGATGCCATGACATCCCCCAGCCTTAGTGTTTCAAATGAGCTTCTGTGATAAGTAATTCAGCTATGTGTGGTCTTCCCACTTTTTGGTCAGTAAGAGAAACAGGGAATAACAAAAGTGGAAGAAATCCAATAATGTAATTAGACATGCCAGCCATTTTCAGATCTGTTGTGAAGATTAACACTTCCATTAAGAAAAGCTATCCTTTCAAAGCGATTAATTCTGAAAGATATGCTATGAATCAAGCGGTTCAGGATTGTTAGTGTGGAAAGCCAGTAAAAAAGATAAAGTGTTAGAAGAACAGAAGCAAAAATATATTTATGTTTGAAAAAACAGCCCCATGTATTAGCCTCAACAGTACCTCACACCTTCAGCAACCACGGTCCCACATCCCATTCATGCTCTGCCCTTCACCTAGCTCAGGGCCCCTCTCCCTGCTCATACTGTGCCCTGCCTCTCCCTCCATCCTCTCAGGTCCCTCTAATTGTTTGTAGACCCCTGGAGTCATTTGCACAGCCTCAAATGCCATTTTCCCTCAAAACACACACACACACAGAGATCTGCTTTATGTAGATAACCCTGCTTAGCAAAGGGGCCCCTTCCTGGCCTGGGGCAGCTCCGTCAGGTAGGAGTGAACAGGAATCACTTGACCGATGAGATGGGTCACACATTACATTAGCTCAGAAATAAGAAGGAAAATGGAGATTTATTTTTTTCAGATCTTACTTTATTTAAGAAAAAAAAAGCCTATATTAGGACAATATTTTGCACACAAGGATGCCTAAGTTTACACTCTGTTATTTGTCCTTATGCTTTCCAAAACTGAGAGTAGCTATGCAGCTTCAGGTGTATTTGGAATATCTAGATTTATTTAAGTCAGTATTGTGTAGGGTAGTTCTACGCACACATGAAAGTAAAAAGTGCTTCTGTTTAAGAATTGAGTATTAACACCAGGAGCCAAATTTCAGCTCCTCAATAGTGAAACATTTAGCTGAACATTATATTAATAGTATTTTCAGTTTCCGTCAAATTTCAGTTCTCTTCAGGTATTATAGAGATGAGTAAAATTTACCATTGATAATTTTAGTGGCTGTGGAATTCTGGTTAGAATTTTTTGGGTTTTTTTTTTCCATTTTTAAGGCTAGTGGCAAGCTATAGCACAATGTAACAAACACCATCCATGTAGCTAAATTGAAAATATTTTAGATAAGTAGTTCAGAATAAATTTCAAATCAAAAGGATACCCTGAAGGCCCAAACTAAAGTCAATAGCAATAGAATGTAGATGGATACTGATAATTTGCTACTAATAATTTCTAAGTAATTGAAGGCAAGACTATAACTATTCGTTGTTGTCACTTGTAGCAGTTCTGATTTTTTTTTCAAATCAGCTTCAGGTGATTACAAAGGAAAAACACACTCAGGTGAATTACAATAATCAGAAAACCTAACAAGCATATATTTCCCTGTTTACATCTCCAGTTAAGGGCAAATAATGTCATCTTGGAAGCACTGAAAAAGTTTACACGATTACTGTACACCTCAGCATTTGAGAAATCCTTTGAGACAATGCTAACAAAATGAATTATATTCTTATACAGTATCCCTCCACATGCTTTCTCCTGCAGAATATCAAAAAAGCTCCGTTCTCTTCTTGGCCAACTCCCTGATTAAATTAGAGGAATATTAACACATAATAATAGGGATGACTAATGTCAGGTAGATTTCAGATATAAGTCCCATATAGAAGACAGGTGGTACGGAGCCAATGCACATAGCCGTTTGTTTGGGAACAGTCGTCTTCAGGCCCTGTCGTCTTCTCTCAGAGCCTCAAAAAATGATAGGAGCTGATAAAAGCTGGGGCGCTTTTCCGGTTGCTAAATGAAGCAAAAAAACAATGGATATAGTTATTATTGCAATTGTTCAGGAATTGTAATTTGCATTTTTTTTTCCTTCATTTTAGCAGGTAGAAATTAAAATACTGAAACTTATGGAAACTTAAGAAAATCAGAGTTACTTTCTGTATCTTCCTTATATTGTGAGAATTTAATTTCTTTTCTTTGCACAAGCATGGCCGCACATAGAGGTTAACATTCTCATTGTTCTGACAACTGTATTAAAAATTATATCATCATTGTAATTTCATGGTATCATCAATAAAGTGCTAAACAGGTCTTGGTTGCTGGTGAGAAACAAGCCACAGCCCACAGACAGCTGACTACAATTCTGATGAAGAATAATGGTAAATCAGGACATCCTTTTGCAGAGCAGACAGAGATCTCTAAAAATAATATGAGCATAATCAGTATTTGGCTTACAGCTGCTAAAAGACTTGTGATTAAAATATAAGAAAAAAAAACCTTATTCTAAGGGTTGGGCTATTTCATGCCATTTTATCTGTCTAGATAAAGGTAACAGTCTTATTTAATTAGCTGTTTAAGATGCCCGTACAGGAAGAAGAGATATTTTTTATTCTTTGGTGGCTGAGAATGGGCAAACAAGCATGGAGAGGTACTAGTTTCTGTCTAATACTGTAACAGTGTTAGGAATCTAGACAATTAACATATCTCAATACCCATTTTTTAAACAGTTAAAAATAGATAGCAGAATCTCACCTAAATATTATGACTGGAGGGGTATTTTAATGTTACTTGCTTAAATATTTGTTTCTGAAAAGAAATGAGCCAATCTTCCTTCATGCTCTATTTCTTGGGCTTTCTCATGAATGAGGAACTAAATTGCTATACAGAATACACTACATAAAGGCATTTATGAGGGGTATTTTCCACTATTATCCAGGTTGTACGTACAGCTATACAAACCTCAAGCCAGCAGTTGTACATTATCTGGTAGATGATGTCTGAAACCAGCTGTGGTCGATAAAGCCGGAATCCCTGAGAAACTTTCTCAATCACCTGCATGTTGTCATACAGCTCATAGGGTTGCTTTCCCAAGGTGAACACTTCCCACATTAAGATACCTGCAGAAATACTAATGGTAATGGAAGGCAAGATATAGAAGTGGAGAAAGAGAAGAAATAGAAGAGAACCTTTTTTTTTTCCATTTTGTTCAGAGTGCTCCTGCAACACCTACCTGATCAGATTCTGTATAAAGAACATTTTCCTAAGATGTGTATGGAGAGAGCTGACAAGTGTGATCCTCCTGTGCTCTAATGTAAAATGACTTTTAATGACTTCCAGTGTAGTAGAAGGTGAAGTTAGATGGTGCTTGCATAAGTGGACTTAATGTGGACAACAATGGACAAAACCTAGGATGTGGTTATCCATTGACTATATTTTTTACGAAATACATACAGACATCTCCCTATATGTGTGTGTGTGTATGTGCAGATACAGAGAAAGAGAGTGTGGGAAGGAAGGAAGGAAAAAAAGGAAAGGGAAACTGTATAAATATTTATGTTTTTATAGAATAAATTTAAGAAATTTTTTACTGATATTTTGAAGTGAATAGGACATGTACATTCAAAACATTTCCAAATACAATCAGAAAAAATGGCTTATATGGAAACAATTGAAACATTGGGCAATATAATTGTCATTAATTTATAATGACAGGGTTTCAATAAAAAATGTTTTATTGTAACTGATAATCATGTCAATGTAAATATTCTAAAAATTATTATATTATTATTTCACAACATTTATGTAACTCTGGCTGTAAAGATTTGTTCCCAAAAGAAATTTATCGGACCGTTGACTTTCCTCCAGCTTGAACACTGAAGCACTGTTGGATGACAATGAGACCAGAATAAAACGGTACCTTGGTCCCATCTTTCTCTGACAAAACATTAAAAGTTACAACCATTTGCTTGCAGACATCTGCTTTGGAGATATAACTACAGCAGCTCAGCTCTTTAGCCCTCCAAAGACTCACTAGTTAAAAACATCCAAATCAAAGACTGATGGATCCAGCTCCCTGCTTCCTTCTACTGTGTTGGTGGATAGTGAAAAAGCAAAAAAAAGGCTAAGTTTTCTAAATTCCTTCAAATTTTGTTTCGGCATTGAAGTTAAGGCCAATGTTGAAGTTACTAGCACCTGGAGTCAGGATTTCATCCATAAAACCAAGAAGAAATATTTTGACCAGAAAAAACCTCCAGTTTCTGATGTAATCGGTATACATTATAAACAACTTGTAAGGGGCATAAGTAAGACAACTTTCTGCCAGATTTCCATTAATGATACTGAGAGAATAACTGAAGTTAAAGACAAGAGGCAACAGCATTTGTAAACACTTTCATCTATTTTATTCACCATCGCTCAATGCCAGATTTTGACAAGAACAGTAGATTGCCAATCTTTCATCTACTTAGTGCTTACTAAAATTTTTCTACTGTGGAAGCAGACCCATATGCATATGCAATTTAAGCACATTGACAAAATGCTCCCTTTTTCTCTGTTACTTTTTTCAGGCTCTTAGATGCACTAAGTAGATTGCAGAAATTTGTAAACACAGCCTGAAAATCCTGAAGTAGAAGTTCAAGTGTTTGAATTTCCTGGGTTGAAAGAGATGCAAATACATATTTTTTATTCTGAGAAACACAGTCCCAACTAATAGATCTTCTCCCACAGCTGCTTCATGCATAGAATTCATTCTGACCTCTGAAACTAAAAGAAAAGCTGTTTTGACTTGGGCAGCACAGATTTATCCTCTGCATCCAAAGATCCTGTTTCATCTCCACTGTCAACAGCTTACTCTGTTGCACTATATTAAATGCATACAAAACAAATAGTGAGTGGGCCAAGTTTCTATGTACCAAAAAGAAAAGCAATAAAGAGAAACAAAAATCCTGAGAGAGACAGAATTTGATTGGATAAAAATATTGAACAAGAATACAAATTGCTTTTTATATTTTGCCAGTGTGTGAATTCCTAGCATTTCTGCTTAGTAAGTTAAGGAAATCCAAGCCTGACTGCATAGGCATACATACCTACATGAATATGCATACAGATCTATATTTCACATTCCATACATACCAAAGGCCCACACATCTGACTTGCTGCTGTATTTGGTGTAATGAAAAACTTCTGGTGCTGACCACTTCACTGGGAACTTAGTTCTTAGTGAACTTATGTACAGGTCATCCAGAACATACCTACAAAGCAAAGAACAGATCATTGCTATGAACTTGTACAAGAAATATCACAGAATCATAGAAATGGGTGTTTTAAGGCCATCCAGCCCAGCCTCCTCCTCAAAGCGAGATTATCCCCAATACCTTGTCAGGTCAGCCATGGCTCTGTCATTAAGTCTGAAAAGCCTTCAAGGATGGTAATTCCACAGTCTGAGTAACTTGTTTTGGTGCTTCACTACTCTCCTGATGAAACAGCTTTTTTGACAGTCCAGGCTGAACCTCTACCACTGTGATACGAGGTCAGTGTCCCCTGCTAAACCGTCTGGCACTACCGAGAGTAATTTGTCATCTGCAAGAAGCTGTAGGCAGCTTTTAAATATGCTCTTAGCCTCTCTCTACGAGACCAAGAAAGCCCTACTTCCTCAGCCTCTCCTCAGAGGACATGTGGTCTAGGCCACTCATCCTCCCCAGCTTCTCCCTGGTGAGGCTGTTGATGAAGATATTTGCCCCCATATTAGGTGAATATCTACAAGGGGGGCATTATATATACAATTTTGTATCAAAGCAAACTTTGGACTTTCTTTAACAAACACGAGTAGTGAAATCTCTCAACTGCATTCGGCCTTCATGCATTAACTTTTGAGACAGCAGAGTAATTCTTTTCCAGTGGAAACCCAATAAGAGCTTATGGCTATTAATGCAAAGGAGACATACATCCCTACGGATTAACTTTTCTAATAGTGACTCACTAGATATTCAGTGTCAACAAACTATGTGAACATTGACTGTATGTTCACAAGGTTGTCATTTCTTTCACTTACCTAGTCATCCCAAAGTCAGATACTTTCACAGTAAGATTGCTGTCAACCAAACAGTTCCTAGCAGCCTTTAGTAGCAAATAAGAAAATGAGTCAGTAGGAAAAAAGAAAAAAGATGAACAAGCAACATTATGGTATGATCTTGGTAGTTTCTAACGAATATTTCAGTCCAGTAAAGGACTGAAAGGAATGTGAAGGAATAATGAAATTCTCTGATTGAGGCTTTTAAATTTGGAAATTGGTAAATTTGAAAAAGTAAGGGCAACTATCTGTCTTATTTCTCTTTTCTATCATTGATAGAAAAATATTATTTACCATTATCTCAGTTGCACAAAGGATACTGAGGGATCGGGAAACACAGACGCACATTGCTTTAACTAATGCATTGTAAAAAGAGTGGAGTAATGAAAGAAGATTTAAATGGTCTAGTTTAGGGACGGTCAGTATGAACCTAGTTCTGTGAATGATCACTTGTTAACATTTATCTAAGGCTGTCCTCCATGCCAGAATGGTTATTAATCTTTGTGATGTTTGTGTCTATACTCATCAAATTTAAGCCAAGATCAAGTTTTATTTCTGTTTTCCTACAGCCACTTTTCAGAAACTGATTTTATATTTACAACTTGAATTTTGTTACCTAAATTGTCTGACACACCTGCTTTCTGAATCTGGGTGGGAAAATTGATGAATTAAGGATTTAACAATTTAGTTACAAAGACAAACAAATGTTTGAAAATGTCAGCAAGACAACATTTAAAATTCAACCTGAAGATTTCAAGTGATCAAAGTGACCAAACATTTTAATGCTGCCTCTCTTTGTCTGGAGTAGAATATTATATTTCAGTGAATTAATTTTACAATTGGGTATGTGCTCTCAAGTGATGCATAAATTTTTGAGGTTTATGTCTGCCATAGATTGAATGCGGTGCGACAGCTTACCAAATCTCTGTGTATGAACTGACAGCTCTCCAGGAAGGCCATAGCATCACAGATATCATAACATATTTCCAGCAGCTGAAGAGGTTGCAGTTCCTTCCCGTGATTCCTTAAGTAGCTAAGCAAACAGCCATTAGGCATGTATTCTGTCACAAGATAGATGGGATATGATTTTGAACATACGCCATATAGTCTAACAAGTTTGGGATGATTAAGTTTCCTGGGGGAAAAAAAAAGGAATAAATAGATATTTTTGCACATTTCTGCAAGTTTTGGTCTTCAAATACTAATACAGCAGCCTGAAAAAACACTTGAGACCATAGGAAATCTCATCTTAGACTTTATAAGAAGAGTCTTCCTCAGCTCATTGCTGTGGAACTGAGTATTGATGACAATCAAAAGAAAACTAAGCACTGATGATAATGGCAATTTTGCAGTCAAAATCTGAAATGATAGATTAGTGCAAATGCGCAACTTTATTGTTGTGAAAAAATAAGTATTGTTGTGAAAAAATAAGGTTTAAGTTGGTCAGATAGACCTTAGAACTTAAGGATTTCTGCTGAAAAATAGATCCAGAATTCTTCAGATATCAGCTATTTAACTGACAGGAAAGTAGTGCATTCCTTCAGGATAGAAGATATCCAAAGTATTCTTGAATTCAGGTGCTTCCTTTTTTTTATCTCAGAATTTTACTAGAAGTGCATCAGAGACTGAAAACTGAAGTCAAATATTCATATTTCTGACATTTCCCAGTTACTCATCTGTATTTCATTCTCACCTGCAGAATGACAGGAGCGGTTTTCTACCCATTCCTATAAAATTGCACTTTTAAATAATAAAGCATAAGGATTTATGACTCCGTAAATCCTTATCAAGCTTTCTGCTATCTCTTTAAATATCCTATGGGGATGCCCATTTGGCCTGTGCCTAAGGTATTCAATGTTAATTAATGATATTTTTTAAGAGGAAATTCTATTATCCATGCCTGCTATATATTTCTGATTAACCTTTGGAGAGATCATGGTTTCCAAATCATTATGAAATGCCATAGCTTACATCATGGTCTGAGCTTCTTCTATGAATTCATCTTCTGACATTGCTCCCTCCTTGATCATCTTTATGGCCACATCATACTGTCCCTTCCACTTTCCAAGATGCACCACTCCAAACTGACCGCTCCCCAGTTCTCTCAACAATACAATTTCTTCTCGTTTCAGCTCCCAGATTCCTAGTGGGATAAAGGAAATTCCCTTTAGCAAAAAAATGGACAAATGTAGGCACAGTATCCTCCACATGCATTTCTTTTTTTCTGTAGGGTAACAGGACACAAGCAAGATACCTGTTGCTCAGATTTGTATTTGAGTTACAAGGGGAGACTGTATTCCTGCAAGTGCTGTTTGCTTGCTCTTAGCCTTGTAAGCAGTTCTGAGAAATATTCATGCACCAAATGATAATGTAGTTTCAGGTAAGGGATAGCAAAACAAGTGTTGTTGTGTCAGGGAAAGAATGGCCATGATGTAGACATGCTGGGGAAGGGAGCATATAAGTGCTCTTGAGACATAAAGGACCTGAATGGAAGAGAGACCAAATCTGCAAGTGCCTTCATATTCACCTTGCCCTAGATGTAGGCTGGCTGCAGTGTTAGGAACAGATAGCACATTTCTCAGAACCTTGAATTCTCAGTGCTCTTCTGGCACAAGAGGAAAAAAAAAAAAAACAAAAAAACAGGGAAGGACCCAAACATCTTGTATGAAAGGAGGAGGGTCTGCACCGCCTCTTGCATTAAGAGCTGAAATGGCCATCACAGAAAGAGTTCAAAGTTTCTGGAACCTCCTATTAGCTTGACAGCAGTAAGAAAAATGGTTTCCTGGTTATTCTATTCCTAGACTGACACCAACTTTGAAAGGAAAGTCATCTTCATACCATATCCTAATGAGGCTGTGGCTGGGACCTTATTTGCTTGGGTAGACACTGCATGCCGGAGCCTTGTCACCATACCTACAAAGAGAACACGTTACAGATCATAATGGATAAATGACTCTTTTGAAATAAAGAAAACACAGGGAAATCTCTTTTATTACAACTATACAGTGAGTGAAAAACGTTCATAACTACATAACTTCCTAACACTGAAAATATCCTGTATTTAAATGCTAGTCTAGCAAAGATATTGCAAGAACAGATATTACAATACCAGAGGTACAAAAAAGTGAAGCAACTCTATTGCAAAAATGGCAGATCAGGCTCCCCCCAAATTATCCCAAAAGATACATTTTAGTATTCAGTATGGGAAGTTTTGGAAGAGATTCACCATAACTCTAAGAAGCCCAGCAGTCTAAGCCAAAGCCAATCAAATACAAAGAGTGCACAGGATTACCGGCTGAGTTGTGCTGGTGGTAGTGAATAAGCTTGGGAATTGATTCAAAACAGTACTTTTCAGCAAGATAATACTTGTTTTCAGTGGTTCTGTGCACATGGTAATGTTTGATTGCTCCTTTTTTACTTCTGAAAAATAACACAAATTGCAGTACATGTCAGAACCTTGCAAAGTGCCCTCCAGCCTGTGCATTAATAGATTACCTAAGTTGCTGAATGAACTACAGCACTTCAGCTGGCCAAATAACACTCCCTGAATAGTAAATGTGAACAGGAGACTGCTAAATTTCCCTCATTACTCCTTTTCCAATCTTAATATCTATGGCCTAATGAATATCACACTCACATCCAAAGAAAAATCTTCCCCTTCCCTTCCCTTCCCTTCCCTTCCCTTCCCTTCCCTTCCCTTCCCTTCCCTTCCCTTCCCTTCCCTTCCCTTCC